>CABFVZ010000947.1:261985-273595 GCA_902151445.1 Timema monikensis
TCACTTTGAGCAGGTTGAGAGCTCTTATACACCTCGCTTTCAGGTCTTTGATGTGGGGGGTCCAAGTTAATTTAAAATCAAATAAAAGTCCCAGAAACCTTACGCTTTCCGAGACTGGTAATTGGGAAATCCCAAGAGAAGATAAGGAATTCATACATTTTAAAGAAAGTGATAAAAAAAAGTCAAACAATACCCCGTTAAAATACCAATTACCTTAAAAACATAAAATTTTAATCTTCCTCCTTCCAAAGGGTTAACAATTATTACGATTACTTCCAATGAAACAAAAATGTAAAGGGGGAACGGGGGGAGGGGAAGGAGTGTCTGTCAAACTTGCCTTACCTCCCGAAGCCATAAAATATATCAGAATTAAATTACAAAAACATTGATTAGGAATTCCTATAAATACATTTTACTCAATACAAATTTGTTGAAAGTTTTTTTTTAATATTTTTTTAAAAAGGGGAAACATGTTTTGTACCAATGTGTCTTACTACAACATACATACTACTACTATTTTAGCAAGATTTCGGTGAAAATGAAATTTTTAGAAAATACATTTGATTTTTCTGCCAACAATGATAACATTTTACCTTATCATTAGTGTTACTTTATAGAAATTGATAATATATGTTAAATGTGAAATTAGCCGATCACATGACTTAATGTGTACATTTTATATGGACATTTTTAGTATGTTTTATAAATGTTAAAAAAGGTCCCTTCATATCTTAATCAGACTATACACATTAAAAAACAAAACACTAGCTACAAGATAAATCAAATATTTATTATAATCTAGTAAATGTGGTCTTACCTCAAAACTGAGGGTTACAATGGCCACGCAAAGGAACAATCTGAAACCAAAAAAAGAAAGTATACAGGATTTTGCAAACTCTAGTTTTTACAAGGTTACAATACAATCTAAAACCAAACCCAGTTTATAGTACGCCGAAGCTAAAGTTGTGTAACTTTTTATGTTTTAAAAATTCTCCGACTTTTCCAGTTTTTCTAGACCACAATAAATATGCATTCTTCCGGTATTATATGCAAGGTATGGATAAAAAAAAACCTCATACTACTATTGTCACTATTCTCTGTATTCTTGACACACAAATTATTAAAGATAAATTTGTTAGAGCGCTTCGCAAAATCACATGAACTGGAGGTGTAACTAATAGTTTGCACTGGGTTCTGCATACTCTTCAACCTCGTATTTCAAAAAATATTGCAAACATAGGCTATCGTAAATATTGAACCCTGCGGTTTTGATAAGTAGACAGGCTATTAAGTTTAACTGGATTGCCTAAGTTCCCAGGGGAATGTTTGCTCCTGCGATTTGACTAAGTAGACGAGCTATGAAGTTGTACTGAATTGCATAAGTTCCCAGTGAGTATTTTACTCCTTCGGTGTGGATAAATCAACAAGTTATGAAGTTGAAATTGCTTAAATAAGTTTCCAAGAGAATGTTTGCCCTTGCGATTTGGATAAGGAAGAACAAAGTATGATGTTGAAGTGGATTGCATAAGAGCCCAGGAGAATGTTTGTCCCTGCAGTTTGGATAAGTCGACAAGCTACTAAATTGAACTGAAGTGCAGAAGTTCCCGGGGGAAATGTTTGCCCCAGCGATTTAGATACGTATGCAAGCTATGAAGATGAAGTATCTTGCACAAGTTCCCAGGGAAATGTTTGCCCCAGAGATTTAGGTATGTAGACAAGCCATGAAGTTTAAGTATCTTGTATAAATTCCCAGGTAAGTGTTTACCCTGCGATTTAGAAAAGTAGGTGCTAATAAATCAATGTTTGTTATTATAATCTTTTAAATTAGTAGAACCACTCATCCACATAGCTAAATAAAAAGATACATAGAAACTTTAATGTTAATTAAGTTTTGTGTGTGTACATCCAATGTCATATTTTGTGCATATCTGTGAATAGTAACATTAATCCATTTTAGTAGAAATTAAATGCATATTTTAAAAGAAGTTGTGTAACAAATACAATGGATGATACTCATCGATAAATGGTAATTTAAGTAAAAATTGTTTCTACACCGCACCTCACAACCCGTTCGAGTTATGCAGATAGATTAATTACGCCAATTTAATGGTGATTAGGAAAAGGAAAAACGGAGGAAAAACTACCCTCAACGCAACTGGTTCGAACTCCACCCTCCCTGCCACCGGAAAACAAGGACTTATAGTTTCAAATTCTTCAGAAAACGAAATTAATTCATCAAAGAATATCAACACACGGGTTGCAAATCAATGTAATTACAGCAATGTACCTATCTATGGAGAGGATCACATTTCAATTAGTTTAAATTAGTTTCAAAATGGCACTGCTATCGAGCCCGGGACCTTTAGCTTAGCACACCAATGCTCTACCAATGAGCTATCCAGTATTCGTCCCATGTTCGGGGTCATTCTTCATTCATATTTTAAGGCAGAGGCTTTGATGGACGTGTGGGAATTTAATTTAAATTATTATGTGTTGATATTAATTGAAATTTCTCTTTAAAATTTACAATCTTTTGTTGTATACTTGTAAGCATAACAGCCCTCCTGAGTTGCAGATGGCTGTGCTATCAGAGAGCTCATCATGCTATATTTGCCAGTTCCACACGTTCATCACAAACTCAAGAGTACCTTTTGTTTCTTATTGCACCGCGTCTTACTACCAGTCCGGGTTATACGCTTGATTCTATTTTAAAGGAGAGTGATGAAAACTAATATATAACGAGTCTTATAAGTATATTTATTTGGAAATATTGTTCCCGGATTTATTTCAAACTGTAGGAACGTTTTTTTCATAACGATATTATTTCAAACAATTTGTTTTGGGAATGTCAATTAAGACGGATTTAACAGTTTACTATCTGGATTGTTATTAGTCCGATGATTAATTATAATATGACAGTAATTATTCTTGCTATCAGCAAGTAAATTATATAATCCAAGATAATCGGATGAGTAAGCTAGATTTTAAGGAGGATAGGAAACCACAACTTTGGAAAACTTTTATTAAGGTAGGGCCTATAGATAAAACTTATTGAATAAGACAGGCATGTTTGAGCTCACCTACAGTTCAATTTCATAGAAAGGACCTTTAAAAAAATGCAAAAAAAAGTTTCCGTAGACGACAATATTTTACTATGTTATTGTTATTTTACTGGATTGATAATAGCCATCAAAAGTGACAAGATACAGATCATACGATAAGTATGAATACGTGAAAGTAGATCTAGTAAGTAATTTTTTCAGCAGTTAGATGAGACACATCCTATGAAAATTGGGTTTTATCCCTGTCATGCAGTGATCGTTAATAATTATTAAATCCATTTACATTTTACCAAAAATTACTATAATTAATTATTTCAAGTAGAAAGTGTAGCTTGTAATTTGATCGAGCTTTGAATGTGTCATACACATTTAATATTATAATCTCAAAACCTCAGAATATAAAAACTTTCACATGGGGGGTGGGGGAGACCAATATTTTCTAACTTATAATTGGATCCACGCGTCAAACAGATAAACTTTTGGTTGCATGCGCTCAAATTTGAATGTATTCATAATTGTAATAAAGTTGGGAATTAGTCGTTTGTATGAAGCTATGTAACTTTGATTATTTTACAGAATGAGTCCGTCAATGCTAATGCCACAAGGTAAGTTTTTATTTAATCATTGTGTAAAATAATCAAAGTTACATAGCTTCATACAAACGACTAATTCCCAACTTTATTACAATTATGAATACATTCAAATTTGAGCGCGTGCTTGATACGGTTAAATAAAATGCCAAGAGAGGCTTTATACGGTTAAATACCATGTAAGAAAGGGTTGATACGGTTAAATACAATCCCACGAGAGGCTTGATACGGTTAAATACACCTCCAAGAGAAAATTGATACGATTAAACACAATGCCAAAAGACACTTGATCCGGTTAAATACAACGCCAAGGTATAGTTTGATTTCACTCTTTTGTTCCCTATAATGTACGAGTATAATAAAATGATACATCAGCCTTTTATCAAAGAATTGGACTAAACACACTTTTAGAGAAGAGTAATTAATAAGAAAAAGTAAAACTTTGCTGGACAACATTCAAAAGGCATTTTAATTCAATACTCCCCTTACATCGTCAGAGGCTTGTCGGAGACACGTGAGGGTTGTTGCGGTCTGTTAGTTGATGATAAAACGAGTATTAACTAACTTAAGGCGGGTCATCACACATTCCCTAAACAATACGTTTCATAATGCACGATAGAAATAAAAGCGTTCAGCAATAATGTTTTAAATTTATTTTAACTGATGATACATTTCTTTTATATATATATAAAATCAAATTTAAATGTTATTTTTGCAGGAATATCTGGTAGTAGAAGTGCAACTAGCTTTGGTATAGTCCAATTTTTAAAGGAAGACAGCAAGAAAAGTTACTATAACTAATTTCACAAGTTCCGTCAAGTAAAGTGATATACAAATGTCACTTTGTATAGATATTGATAGATAAGCTACCTGTAAAATAACACTAATAATAAAGTAAAATGTTATCAATTTTGTCTGAAAAAAGGATGTTAGTTTTTATAAAAGGCCCTTCCTATGAAAATTGGATTGTAGTTTTGCCCTTTTCTACCGGTTGACAAATTACTAAAAACTGTTCCATATCTATCCGCCAGGCAAGATTTGTATCTCAATTTGACAGTAGATGTACAGCTCGATTTATATAGGAAGGAACTTTTTTTTACTGTAAATAAAGTTACTAAAACAATTTTAATGTATATTTTACGTCAGTCAAATCACAAATGTTAATTTATAATACTTTTTCAAAAGCGATTTATGCAAGTGAATATTTCAGCGCCTGGAAATGTATATTATAGGCCTAATTAAGTCTCCTTTACTCGATCTAGGCTTTCGCTAGATGTGAAGACTAAATTTAGACTCCCCCGAGATTAGAAAAAATTTATTTAATCCTAATGGCTATTAAACATCAACATTCTTATAAGTTCTATCTTCAGTATTTATTGTTTTAGCTATCATAAAACCAACCTTGTGGTACCATCTAATGTTAGCAGAATGCTATATCTAGACAATGAGTTATGTTAACGCCGAGATTTAAAAAAAAAGATATTTTACGTTAGTTAATATTTTTAAGTGCAGAGTTAAGTATTTAAATTGTATTTTCCTTATTTTTGATTAAATACCCTGAAAACTCCTTGATGTAAAAAAAAAACCAACAAATTTTTCCATGTTTCCCCTGTCTGTATCCATCATGTATTAATATTAGAAGTAGGAAAGTACAGTAAAATATGCACCAACATTTGTTTAGAAAGGGTGATACAGGGAGTGGATGAAGAACGGGAACCGTTGATAAAACCAACCTCACCGTGGCCGGTTAGATGGTTTTTTATAGAACCGCATCTTACTACCTGACCGGATTATATGTAGACTATTAATATGAGCTAAAATATTAGTGATTAATAAGGTTCAAATTTTGATAAATGTATCCCCATTTGTATGGAGGGAGAGGAAATCCATTTAGGAAAAACTACTCTCAATATACCCGACTAACCTCGGCAGTCTAAATTAGTCTATTACGAGAGTGACACCGGTTTGAATTCACCCCGGATCTCCAATGTTGAGTCAAATAGAATTTCTGCGGGAGTGACCTTAAAAGTTTCACACAATAACCTCTCTTAAAATGTGGCCCCAAACAGCCAGCCAGGGGGGTCACGTTCCGTTACGCACCACAACCCCTTGGCACGTGCGAGAGTGCGGGGGCCACGCACAGCTGCCCCGAGGAGGGGGGACAAATCACACGTGTTACTCTGTGTGGGGAAGGGGGCGGGTGCAAGACTACGAGCTACGTGGGGGAGGGAAGCCCCCTCGTCCAATCAAACAACACCAAGACCACGCACATTTCGTCGAAAGCACAGTCAGGTGCAACGATGCTTAGGGCATATTACTCCGCGAATGAACGTCGGCAATTATTGCAACACAATGTCCTGTTATCACGGACAATGTTTTCGTAAATGATTCGATTGTGAATTCAATACAATTAAACTATTACCGTGTGAACCACCAAATGGTAAAAATTTTCATTGAAAGGGTATTGTAGAAATTAAAAACTTTTCTTAAACAAAAATTAATAAAAGGGTACTATTTTATTAATGCACAAAAAAGTAGATCTAGCAACTTTTCTAATCCGTACAAATGCATGCGCAAAAGAGACTATTTTAATTACGGTAAATATATTTTATAGATATATTTATAACCCAAAATATAAAGAGTTGTTTCAAAATATTTTAACTTTTAATGTACACATGAATTTATAAAATGACACCCTAGCTTGGGAATCGAGTCCGGGACTTTTTTTTTTTTTACGAATGGGATATTTGATACGGCTAAGTCCGTAACTAAAAGATAATTTCCATCTTCAAAGCTTCGCTACTCTGTATAATTATAACTGTACGAGCGTGTGATCACCTTCACTCTAATGTATACATAGACAAACATTTTCTAATTTATTTATTTTTTGTTTTGTTGGCTTTGTGGCTCAAGCCTTAACATAATCAACGTGTTAATGTGCGGCATATTTTTCGTAATAGATAGCTCACTGGTTATTTTGTGATAGTTTATCTACGGATATCCCCCTATCCCCCGCCCCCAGCAAAAAACAAACAAACTCTAACTTAATTTAAGGACGGGCCCTAATACATCGTTCTTGTGTATGGGGTATAATATTACTAATATGCTTCTCGATCTATAAGTGTTGTATATATCCTGTAAGTAGTCAACTCCAACTGAATATATTGCTATAGAATTAGCTGTCATATACGATCATATTACAAATTAATTTTAGACGAACTAAGGCAAAACACATTAGAACAGGATAATCTCGAGACTTTTTTTTTTTTAGTAAACTTGATTGAGTCTCGGTATTTTCTATTAAATGAATCATTTTGTTAACATTTATTAGCCATTTACACATATGAAGTTGGAAATTATCTTAAGTTACGAATCACTGATATATTCCAATTAGTTTAAAAATGAGGCCTGGACACGGGAATAAAACCCGGGACCTTTGGCTTGGCTCACCAAGGCTCTACCACCAAGATATCCAGGAATCGTCCCATGTTCAGGGTTATTATTCACTCATAGTTTTAGGCAAAGTCTGTGATGGACGTGTTGAATTCATCGGTCAGTGGTCGCTTAGCCTGAGAAATTAAATATTGTACGAGCGGCATCCAAAGGCCAACCCAAGAAGCCTATGGCTGTTGTTTACAATTATAGCTCATGGTATCCAATGAATTGATGGATTTTGTTCGAACATTATGATTATATTTAGTCATATTTTGAGGTGAAATCATGATTTTAATCTAACTTTAAAATAAAGGGGCAACTGATCACCGATTTTTGAAAACTCAAATTTAAAAAAAATGCTTAGCAATTTTATTCAAATTAAGTACCTGAGGAGTTGTTTTACATGATAATTAACACTGTATAGGCTTACTTGTTTTACGGGGAGGGAAAAAAACGAGCATTTTACTTACTTAAAAAAAATTGAAGTTAAAAAATAGCTCTAATGATTTTATTCTGAATTTTGGATGTTTTAAATTTTAAATAACACCGTCCTAATTGTTTTTCGAAGAGAAAATAATTTAAAGGCGAAAATTTTGTTACAAACTATAGTCTTAATAAACCAACCTATATGATAAAATATGTACAATTGTATCGTACAGGTTGTTTAATAAACAATTCGATAGTTTATATTGTAAGGTTTGATATTATTACTTTTAACATCATACTTCTTAACGACTTTATTTGACGAGTATGGATGAGAAAGAGGAAGTTAACCCACATTGGCTTAAAATATATGCTTAAGCCACGGTGAACAATCACACGTGGAAAATCACCCCCAGTGAACCCGACCGAGATTCGAACTCTTCCTCCCTGTCACTGACCATCCATTCTATTGCGGGAGGGTTTTGAGAAGTTGAGTCAATAGTGTGGTACAGCCTGACGCGCGCGTATTACATTAGCTTTGAGTGGTGATAATGAGGTGTTGGGAACAACAGTGATGACTGAAATTAACTTTCCATAACTAATGAGGGGACGAAGGTCGCTAGCTACCAGCTGAAGTTGATGCTTTGAAAGTTTATTTTATATCGTCAGAGACAATGTGATTCTGGCTTTCCAAATACAATAGTATCGATAGTTAAAAGTCTCCTTCAGTATAATTCGAGTTAGATGCGCCGGAACATGGGCGTGCTTGGCCGGGGAGACAAGGGAGTGGGGAAATGAGACACGCTTGCCACCCCACCCCTCTTCCGATAATTGTAGGTGAGGTGATTGGGAAAATGCGATTAAAGGCGAGTGTTTATGCAGGATTTTTTTATCAAAACTTTGTTGGCCAAAATAAATAAAATTTTGCCTCAGTAGAAACATAAAGTTTAATTTTCTTCACATGGCGACCTTGACAGTTCTTGAATATCTTTTGTGAGCCTATCAGCCTTGAATAAGAAACCTTTTAAGTGAAGAGAAAAAGTTGTCATTAGATTCCAGGACACCCTTGACAGATATTCAAACTGTTTATATCACCATGTGCAAAAGATTAAACTCTATATTTCTACAGGAGAAATATTTTATTTATGTTGGCAAAAAAATAATAAAAAAAAATGTTCAAAAAACTGTAAAATCTCTAGTCTTTTCCCGCGGCCACTTACAACATACCTAAAGAGAAGGCCCACTTAAAGTGTAAAGTTTAAATGACTAATATAACTTATCTGGAAGATTTCAGTTGGTTTGCACATGAATTTTATGTCCTTATTAAAACATATTGAACCTGCTTAATTTATGTGGACATTAGCGCTGCAAGCGCAAGCTCACCTCACAAGAAGGAAATCATTTTTCATTATTTATGTCACTTTAAAAGAGGGGTGGGAAATTTTGGGTCTTGATCGACTTCAAGACTTATCAAAGATATCGAGGATCACACTTCGTTTCTCCACACTACTTTTAACTTTTTTTCTGTACATATTTGTTTTATTTCCTAAAATCAATCTTCCTCAAATACTTATGCTCCCCACCCTTCTGGAAGTAAATATAGAACAGATAAAATGTATATGTTCATATTAATCTTTTTAATTTTCTTTTAACATTACCAATTATGACTGATCAAGGTTTTTTGGTCACGCTCAAATATTATTTACGAGATTAGAAGACTCAAAAGATTGACTTTAGTGACAAAGTAGCCTGTAGGTTCTTAAGTGATTTACTAAAATTGACACGAAATCGACGAGTTGTCAACCCCTGCTTTAAAACATACCTGAGAAACAGTTTTTGTTGGGAATGGTGGTTTTGAAGCTTCAAAATCACAGTTATCTTATAATTTCCGGTTGTGACCCCATTAAAAATCTACTTTATTTGTTTGCATTAAGCCTGGATATGTGTTTAAAGCCAATAATAAATTTCCCGTGATACCTTATTAAAATTAAGTTAATTTCACCTTTTTTATATATTATATTGTAAACATTTAATCCTGTAAAAAAAACGTTGATACCTTTCAACCACATTTAAGTTTGAACCGTATTTTGAAATAACAAACAAGTGTATAACCCGAAAGAGTAGTAAAATGGGGTGCTTAAAAAATAGATAGAAATAACCCTTTGCTCTATAACGCTGTATTTCTGGACGTCTGTAACGTATTGAGGCTGATACTGGATTATCTATTTAAAAATTCACCTTCATTCCGAGTGTTTAAATAAGTTGGTGTAGTTTAATTCCTGTAAGACAATAAATAATCAATAAAAAATGCCTAAAAGAGTTAGCCGTATATTTTAATAAGCCAATCACTCGCGTCGGCGGCTAACATAGGGACTATGGCGCCAGAATCATTTGGGTTAATAAGGGGGTGATGTGACGGTCAATGCTGGAATCCTGGTCGGGTATATTTAGATATTTTTCCTAAATAGCTTTTCAACTCAAGCTCCACGTAAATTGAGCACATTTTAATCTAAACTTTACCTTCCTCATCCTTATATTAGTGTAAATATGAGGATAGTCTGGAAGGATAGTGCGACGTGATGCAATTAAAAATCCTACCGTTAATAACCGAGGTATTTTTAAAAATAAAGCTAATAAATTGATATTATCCTAATATATTTACAACATGTTCCTTATGGCTTAAATAATATGATATTTTGAGTCAGTATTACAAAAAGCTTATATATATATATATATGTATATATTTCCCCGTCAAGTTTTACTAACCGTTCGGGTTGTACTCAGATATGTTAACTACGCTAATATGGTAGATGAGAAATGCAAAATTTAGAAGAAATGTCCCTGCATTTGTGCGGAGGTAGAGCAAAATACTATTTAGTGAAAATCACTCTCAGTGCGCTCAGCCGGGATTCAAACCTCCTCGCTGGGAATTAGAGATGTGAGGCGGACAGTTTTCATTTTTTTATCTGAAAAATGATTCCAGATATTTAAACAAGTTCCAGAGATTCAAGTTTTCTTCTCATACTCACGTATCGACTATAGCGCTTGGTGGTTAAATGTGTCACTAACATAGGGTCCACGGTTGATCATATATGTTAATACATCGATAAAATCCACGTCCCCTGGGATTTAAAGATTTGAAAATGTTAACAAAATATGTTCAGCTCTGATTGCCAATTTTTTTTATGTTATTTTCAGTTTATCGCCGGTTATTTACCGACAAATTTTGGCCCCACCCTCACACCCTATTCGTCCTTCAAAACGCTTTTTGATCCATAGGCTCAAGTTATCCCCTTCAGTTCCCTTCCCTACTTAGTAGTTCGCAAGCCACCACTGCGGAAAATGTTCTCACTCACCTGAAAACCAGTCCAAATGAACTTGTTCCGCGTGCCTACCGGCAGGGTGATTTTTGATTACATCATAAACACAGCCTCAACATATTATGCCGAGACGCACTCGTGAGGAATTGTGACGTAATTAAATTCGATGCAGTTTTGACTTACTCAATATTCTCTAAAGGTACATGACTCACTGTTCCCTCAGTGAATGACCACGACCAGAGGTTGCATGTTGTGAGGTCAGGGCCACAAGACAGCCGCGACAAGAGTCCTTGACCTACGATACAAACTGAAAATTGCTCAGAAGAATCGTTCCTATAACTATTAGTTTCTTCATACTTTAACTCAGCGGTTCCCAACCTCACTTGAGTTGGGAAACAATTCAAAATTTTACTACGAAAATGCACTGCGAACCATCCTTTAAAATATCCACAATTTTGTTTTAATTTTTTTTTTTTACTATGAGGGCCTTTGACCAAAAATTAACATTAGAAATGTACATTTAAATAAATAAATGTAATCTTATATAATGTGTATGATTGATTTTTTTAATTAGTTTACAAGTTTACAAAAAAATATCTTAAGCTATGTAATGATGGAGTTATAAATTAACTTCGCGGACCACAAGTAGTCTACGGAGCATATAGGTTGGGAAACAGTGTCTAAGGAGACATTACTAGCCATCCAGATATCAATAAATGTTCTTGCATAATCAAATATTTTTTTAACGTCAGCTCACTAGATATTAAATAAATATATATA
>CABFVZ010000948.1:0-57475 GCA_902151445.1 Timema monikensis
TTTTAGGCCAAATGCCTTTTAGGCCAAATGACTTTTGGTTTCATTTTTAGGCCAAATGCCTTTTAGGCCAACTGCCGCGTCCCCAAACTCGCGAGGTAGGGCGTTTAAAGCTGTACCGAATCCATTCGGGGCGGTCATATCGTTTATAAATAGTGGCATCACTGTAGTCAGAGCAATTACAGTGTTGTTATTTGTATCGTAAGCGTCATTTTGTTTTTATTTATTTTATTTCTACTATTTCTCTTTCCTTGTTCTCTATGGTTATGACTTATGAAACATAGTATTTTACCTTACATGACGAAATAAAGTGGGGTGTTTGAAAATAAGATACTTAGGAAGCTATTTGGCTAAAGATGGATTACGATACTGGGTAGGTGAGGAGGTTACATATTGATGAGTTACATACATTGTAATCATCACAAGACATTGTCAAGTCTCGTAGATTACGGTGAGCAGGACATGCAGCGTGAATGGGAGAATCTAGAACAGTGTTCAGGTTACTGATGGGCAAACCCAATGGGAAGATACCATTGGGAAGACCTAGGCGCAGATGGGAGGATAACATTAGAATGGACCTGAAATAAGGTGTAATGAGGTGGACTGGAGTGTGTACTTTGGTAAGTACAGCAATGAACTTTCTTTCGAGTTCCTAATGCCATACAGTTTTGTAAGTAATTATCATTCTTTCCTTTATCTCCATTCGACCGATTATCTAATTATTGAGCTACGGGTCTTTCTTTAGTTCGATTCCTCTTTAAGGCCAACAAATCTGTTTTTGTCCAGCTAGGGTTATCCTTCTCGCAATTATAAATTAAACGTCAGGGGACTGGGTGTTGTGACTGTTTTTGGGTTCGTAGCGCTTTCCAGCACAATAGCTTCATTTCCTCCTTTAATTTAAAAAAAGTTATTACAGATGTTAAAATAGGCAACGCTAATGAAATAACGTTAACATAATATCATCCCCATTTTAAATATAATGAGATATTACTGTGAGCAAATACTTTCTTAGAAATGCGTACAACGTAATAATTTTTAAAATTATATTTTTAACAACAAATTATTAGAATAGCAACTTAAAATGGCACGCTGGTGCTAAAATGAGCCATTTTTTTTAGCTAATTTGTAAGTCGTGTAGTTTATTGTTTAAAAAGGTGAACGTTAAATACACCTAATTTAAAAATATACTTTTATCATATATTGTATTCGTTTTTTCTACGCCGAAAGGAGAGGGAGATATATCTTAGAGTTAATTAATCATCACGCACGTAGGTGGACACAAGAACTAAGGCATTAGTCTCATCTCCTCTAGTTTGTCATTGACGGGGAAGGTCAATATTTGAGTATTAACCGTGAATACTAAGGTGGTTTTTCCTAAATTGTTTCCCCAACACCCTCCACGAAAATACAGGTGCATTTATTTTAAAGTTAGCCTTCCTCAGTCATACCCCATGATTGTGAATATGTGGATAGTCCAAAGGCATAGTACAGCATGGCTCATTGTGAGCATACCTATAGTTCAATCGCCATAGAAAGAGACTTTTAGAAAATGCAAATATATTTTTTTACTAACAAAATGGACATTTTGCCATATTAATAGTGTTATTGTAAAGGTACTGATACTATAACAGCAGATAACTTGGTTTGACGTGCGGCCACCCTCAGGGGTGTACAAATGGTGCGGCCACATAAGGACCCGCGCTTGCTTAGGTGAGAGGGAAAAAACAAGTTGTGGTGGGAAATTATAGGCTATCTAACAAAATATTGTCAGTATAAATACAAATAAAAGTCATAATCATGTGGTTTGATTGATTGAGCAAGTAAAGCGAGTTATTTGTTTCAATTCCACCAATTTTGCATTTTCCTGTCTGTCTGGGCTGGATATCTCACACGATAACTTTTAAACGCACCAACCGATTTAATTCAAACTTGACACAGTTGTTCTTTGTACCTTTATACAGATAAAGATCTTAGGATAATAAGGGTTAGAGAGAAATCAACCTTTAATATGTATAAAAACACGGCTTCTAGCATTATTATTACACGTCTGAAAATGGGTATTTAGGCGCACACTAGTCTACTGTAATAACATTCAACCAAAGTTTGATTTATATATTTATTTATTTTTGCTTGGCAGATAACTAGGGGTCCCACAAACGAAATTTGCCCCACATCTGCTAAGGGTGGCCCTGGTTTGACTTATGATTACATGAAAGCAAATCTAGTAGATTTTTTTAGTAATTAGTTAAGGATCGTCTATGAAAATTTGTTTCTACCACACACTGTTGTGAAACTCTTAACGTGTTCGGACAAGGAGATGGGCCAACTTGATCCCACCGGGAAGTGAAGTAAGTTCTCTCAGCCCCAGAGCAATATTAAACGAAAGCAGCAACACGTCAAGTCTAAATACAGAATACTGCTTCCGGGTGTCATAACATCCACTTTTTGTCGTTGGTATATCTATCCCCAGCGGGCCTGTAGTCATTCACTCAACCACGATCCAAGGTCTTCGCACTTGAAACGTGCTTCGACCATACTGTTGTATACCAGTGGTATTAGAGCTTTGGTTCACGATGTGGTCGCATGTTTCATTGGAGCGTTTTTTGAATAAAGATAAATTTAATTATTTCTTGAGGATATTTTTCATTTATTTTCCCGCCGCGTCTTACTAGCCGTACGGACTGTACGAATTGTAATCACTCTAATGAGATAGTATAAGGTACAGTCCCATGTTTATATGAAGGTCGTCGACCTCGGTGGTCTTGGGGTAAAGTGGTCACCTCAGGACCCGATGTAAGTGGATTTAAACCCAGCCTGGGTTAATGGATTTTTCTTGAGCGATAAAAATCCCTAGCACAACTTTTTTTGGAGGAGAAATAAATCTGTTGGTCCCATGTAGATTGTGGCACGTAAAAAAGTCTGGAAAGTAGGTTAGAATACCTTTCTAGGCCAAATTGGTAGGCCCTTTCGCTCTTGCCCATAAACATTCTCGTGTGCTATAATCAGTAGGTTCAGAAACTGCACGCTAAATACCTCAAATACATAAATAAAATTAATAAAATTAAAGTATTAAGGGCCATTTATGACAGCTAGAAAAGTTACTTGGTCTAATTTTACGTACAGGGGCGTTCATATATTACGTAAACACATTTTTGGCGATTTTGGATCTCCTTAACCTCCACCCGCACCCGCCATCCTTTTAGAGAAAAAATAATCAAAGGCTCAACCCCCTCTTACCCTTCTTCCCCATCTTACTTATGCGATATTTGTAGGTTTTTTTAAAAATTTGTTTACAGGAATAAACGTTATTTGTTATGCAATTAAAATAATCGGTAATTAAAGTAGAGGTTTAAATTAATGATGGGAAATAATTCCCAATAAACACTGTGTTAAAATGAATTGAAATTGATTGTACTTAAACAGGTAAAGTTAAAAGAATTTGAAAAAGTTATGAAAATTATAAATTTAAATGACTATAAATTAATTTTATATGTGATGACCAAGGTCCTTGAATTCACGTCTCAACACTTTTAATTATTTATTATGTGTACAATTGTGGTGGTTGGGTCACTGCGCCCTTCTTGTCCATCTCTCTCTCTATCTTACGTAAACATTGTTTTGACCTTCACCCCCCCCCTCTTCTCCTTATTTGCAAAAATAAGCAAAAATTGAACCCCCCCCCCTAAGGTGCTTATATAATAATTAAATGACCCCTATTCCTACGTCAAGTCAGATAATCTGCAGCAGTAACTTTTGATGTGCATTATTATTACATATAAAACAACACTAATAATACAATTAAATTTTATTAATGTTGACCGTAAAAATTTGTTTGTATTCTATAAATGTTTCTTTCCAGCAAAATCCTAATGTAAGTAGGATGTAGAGGAAATATAGTCGTATTTAGACGAAGGAAGAATGAAAATAAATTTAAGAAAAAAACAACCTCCGTACATTCAACCGGTATTCGACCCCCATCATTCTCGCCATCAGCAAACCAGACTAAATGAGCCTGACATTTTGTCCACGTGCCTATCGATGCACATCACCGAGAATAGCGAGTATAGTCCGTTAGAGTGGCGTAGTTAACGCACAAGATCGCAGACATGTATACCTATGATGCTTTGCAACACTTGATAATCAACACGTTTTGGTTTGTGTGTGGATGAACAAATATTCTAGACTCCTATCTCTACAGGTCAATTGTTATGCTTAAACAAGATGGCGCATAACATTATGGTAATACATTGATCTTCGCACTGATTAGCTCTTACAAGCAGATCGGACGAAGATAATCATATTTCATCTTAAAAAGAGTAGATGGAGTGAAATCTTTTGGTTGGCTTATAAATCTCGTCTTTCTCTTATACTCCGAAATCTCGGTGAGCGTGTGAATCAACAGTAATCAATCGTCCACGTGGATTTTGAATCGATAGTGATACAACTTCCGATATTCCTCGAGAATTAAGAGCAGAACAGAAACGTGGACACGTGACCAGCTTCAAACCAACCGAAATATTTAAGCTATCATCCGCTCAGCTCCAACTGAAATATTCTCAGTCTGCTTTGATCTGCTTGTTAGAGCCAATCAGTGCAAAGGTGACTGTAACTCCTTAATTATATGCGCCATCTTTAAACCCAATAATTGAACTAGTGATAGGAGTTTAGAATGTTCATTCACTCACGAACAAAACGTTTCGATTAGCAGTTGTTTATAGTAGGCTTTGCAAAGCTTCCTGGGTAAACAGACATGTCTGCGAGCCTGTGAATTAGCTAGGTCATTCAAAAATATTTTAACCCCAGTTCTCGGCAAAAGTAGCAGCATTATGCGGAAACGTATTTGCGCGGGATGCATGGCTGTTGCAGAGTAAAATAATGTTGTCGGTAACTACTGTCGTAATATGAAAAGTGTGCTCTTTACTGTATTTATTTTATTGCCAGTAACGAATACACCCAGGGGCGTTGAAATCGGGATACGGCTGCAATAAATTAGTGGAATAAATTAGTCTTCCTCTCCTCATATTTTCATGAAGGGTGACAGGGGAATCATTTATGATAAGCCTCTCTTCATACACTCTGCCAGGATTCGAAACCCAACCTCACTATCACCGGTGAACCAGATTAGACGAGCTTGACGTTTAGTCCATGTCTAGTCCATGTACTCATCGATTAAATACATATTTTCCAAAGTGTCTTCCTCTAGGCTCTCTTACATTCTCCTCTTCCCATGCCCTGAATTTAGTGTAAATTTATATGAATTAAATAAACATATTTTTAACCACATTATTAATTTGCTAAAACGTTTTAATGGAAAATCTAGCAATTTTATTATTATTATTATTAGCACCGCGTCTTACTACCCATTCGGGTTATACGCACATCTAGCAATTCTGTACATGATATCATCACGAGAATTTCTCTTTAATTCTTTTTACTTTCTTGCTATCTTAGTTAGAAAAATTATTGTGATCATAAAAAAAAAAAAATCGGATTCGAGATTTTGGTGAATCTTGACGATTCATGAGCCCCCAAATCCGAAAAAGTTGTTTATACATTTCCATCTGTCTGTCTGTTTGTACCTCCAACTAGTGCCTAGACTATTTTATCAATTGGGCTAAAATTTGGTATCTAGGTTTTTATAGAGGGATTTTTGGAATTTGATATTTGACCCTAAAATTAAGGGTAGTTTACTAAAGGGCAAAAAGAGGAAAAGTCGATTTTTCTTAAATCAGCTTTAACTATTTTGATTAAATTTCATTTCAATACACTTATAAATATTCCCAAAAGAAAGGGCTACGCTCAATATTTCGGCAAAATGACTTTAAGGGATCCGATCTGATGCTTAAAATCTCATTTAAAAAAAAATCATATCTTTGAAACTATTTGAGATATTAAATTACTTATTATTGAAAATATGTAGATCTATTTATAATACAAATCTTTATTATAAACATATTTTTATAAAACTAATAACTTTCAAGTTATACGCAAATACATATTTTTTTTAAACTATTCGAATACTAAAGGTAAAATATTGCGACCATTAATAAAAAAATCTAACCCGAAATGTGGATGAATGTCAACGTATCATGAACTCCCAAACCCTAAAAAGTTGTTTTTGCAATGCCTTCTGTCTGTGTGTTTGTTAAACCCTAAAATTAAGAATTGATTAATAAAACGTGAAAAGAGAAAGAATCTATTTTTTGAAAATCGGCCCTAACGATTTTGATCAAAATTTGTATCTAGGCGTTGATTAAGATCACAAATAAATTAGCTATTTTCATTTTCTTATGAAAATTACTTTTAGGGTACTATACAAAAGCGGAAATGTCCACATATCCACAACTATTTGAGATATTAAATAACTTATCATTGCAAAACTGTTGTTCTATTAAAAATAAAAACTTTTATATGAAATCTATTTTTATAAAACCAACAATTTCTTAAATATTCACAAATATATCAATACAATTTTGTGAGCTTTAGTTGTATCGCGATAATACTTAGGTTTAAACGCAATAATTATCCACTGCCATAGAGTAATTAAATATATTAGTTTCTCAAAAATAGTTATTTTTCCTTAATAAACCTCTTAAGCTTGTTTGTCCATTTTAGACTCAATAGTCAATATTTACATTTTTCACTAGTCAAAATTTATAAATGAGGTATTTAATAGCAATGCGATGACCTGAAAATGTGTAACACCTAATAAAATATTGAAAATTTTAACCGCAAGTCGAAATTTTAATACGAAGTGTTGACCCTTCGATCACATTTGTTAGTCCAAGTGGTGACCTGGTGGTCTAAGGGTAAGGTGTCAGACTTCTATGCTGGCGGCCGGGGTTCAATCCTCGGTCCCGGCAAAGATTTATCTGATTACCAAACCCTTCCTTTACCTCTGACAAGACATCTTGTGAATATGGGGAATGCCAGGCCTCCACCGTGGTTCGGATTCCACGTTAAACTGTAGGTCCTTCATTTCATCTCACATTCACCCTACCATTACACATTAGCGTAAAGTGCGTATAACTCGAATGGGTAGTAAGACGCGGTGCTAATAATAATGTTAGTCCAAGCATACAAATGATGACATTCATTCTTTAAAAATAAAATGATAAAATTTAAAACAGGGACTTAAAAAATGTTTTACATAATTATAGTGCAATTTATGCTTTAACTTGCTAGTATATATTATTTTGTTTCACATATATTACGAGTTTTGAGTAAATATTTCCATTTTTAAACAATAGAGTGAGAAAATCCGTGCAGAGTCCCGTACCATTTATTTTCTTAGCTCTAGGCTCTAACTGTATGGAGGCTTGTTCATTACTTTACTGTAGGCATACTATATCCCTTATATATATATATATATATATATATATCCCTTTAATAAATATATATATAACGCATACTATATCCCCTATACAGAATGATCCAAAATTCGCGCAGCCCTGTTTTTACAAGGATATTTCTCACATAAGAACATGGAAAATGAACATGTAGTTTATATGTATGGCAACAATGTAATGTTAGTTGGGTGCAGGCCATATGACCTTGAGACATACACAAGGGCTAGCCAGTTGAGTTACAGCATTTGAAAGTGTATTACGAGTTTTTCACGAACAGAGCGAGTAGGCCTATTCATTTTGGAACATTATCTTAGGACCAATTCATACATGGAATGCCAACAATCGTCGGTGCGTAGTTTTCCAGAATCACGCATGCCGAATAAATCAATAACATGCCGAATTGTACACTGTTTTCGTGAAACAGGCAGCATGAGCGACAAGAAGTGTTATGAACGGCCTTGAAGTTTGACTGATCAAAATTTGAATGAGGTTAGACGGTGCTTAGAACGGTCACCCAGGAAGTCCCTAAGAAGATTATCACAGCAGACTTGATTGAGCTATGGTACACCGCAGAGGTGTACAAGGTAGCTGAAACTTGTGCCTTACCAAATTCACACAATTCAAGAACTCAAGGAACCAGACAAAGGGAAAAGATTGCTATACTGTGATTGGTTCCGAGAACTTGTGACCATGGCAATGCTGGCTGAATGTTTTGATGATCATGTGATTTCTAAGGATCTATGGCCACCTCGTTACCAAGACCTATGGTTTATTGTCTGGTTTACATTAGATATATATATTATTTGGCACAAAATATAAGTTTTTTCTTCGGGTTGCGTGACTTATATATATGGCATACTATATCCCATATATATATATGTCATAGACCTAATTTATTGATACTATCCAATAACAAGAATAGATAGTCGAAAGAAATAATCACTTTATTAAAGATGTATCCAATTTTCAAAATATCTCCAGGAAGCTCCAAACTCTCTTTACTGACTTTTATTTGATAAGATTGCTCTTACTTAGATAAATAAATACAAATTCCGCCACTACTGCAACTAAGCACAATTTAAAACAAAACGCGGCGAAGAAAATATATGTATTGATTAATTCTTAGGCCTCTACTCTTTGCCATATATTTTATTTAGTATAGTTTTTTTTACAAGACCTTATAGTACTCAAGAACGTAACCAGCACGTAGGTTGAGAGCTGGATGTAGTAGTCTAGTCTTCCCCTGTCTGAAAGGTCCTCGTCTATACCTCACGCAGAAAGTCCCCTGCTCTGTATTGGTCGGTGCTTGGAGACAGGCTGGTAATAACCTTGAGTAGCTATGCCACCTTGGGAAAGGCACACACATTCTCTTGGCAAGCGTTTGGCGCGAACAAATCCCGATCAAACACAAATAAAACAAATGGAATTACGTTACGTTCCGATGATATCTACAATCCGATCGTCATACGAAGAACCTTTTATAAAATACAGATTTTTTTGCAGTCAACCGTGATCCCATTTTATTATTTCATTAGTATTATTTTATTGGTATTTATAATATCAATCAAAAGTGACAATTGAATACCACATGACAACAACTGTTAATATCACTTCGTGAAGAAAATTAAGCTCTATGCTTCTAATGAAACAATATTTGATTTAATTTGACCAACAAAAGTGTTGTCACAACTGCAAAAGCACTTACCTTTTCTCGCGTTTCCTATATTCCAAACTTAATGTCCCCTGCAATCGGTGATCACGCTGTCTAAGGCATCAGGCATGAAATAAAGTAAGTTAATTGTGAAGGAGTGGAAGGCTGAGGTTTGATTTTTTTGCCAAAACAGTCTGGTCCGGGTGTAGTTCCATGCGATCAGTCACGACGGCTTCCTCATTCCCTCTCTGTTACTCTTTCCATCCTCACTCCTTAGATTTAGTGGTTGATAAATATAATGATAAACGTGCCAAAGAACAATAATATAAAGAAATCCAGGTAAATCTATCCGAAAGAGATCTATCTCAAAAGATTTATCTAAGATGTTGAACTAAAAGTCTCCCTCTTTTTATATTAATAATAATGTAGTTTCTACCTTAAAGAATTTTATAATACTACTAAAAAACTTTCCATCGGGGAAACTGCACTATTTATTTTATCATAGTCATCGTTAATAATAATGAGATTATGTTAATCAGCTACAAGCTACTTTCTCTTTGTTCATCAAACGCTTTAATGTTGGTACTTTGAACGGTCTGTGCGTCTGAAAATAATAATAATAATACAAAAAATTATACACAGTTTCTTATCAGATTCTTTCAAAAATTCCAGGCGTAATATAGAAACTTTTTTATTATTATTTATTTTAAACACAAGCTGACCATCGTTGAAATCACCGCTTAGAAATAAAACCCTCTCAAAACTATAGAATCAGAGTGATGACTTTTAAAACAGAAATTTGGTAATTAGATCAGTATTCAAAAGGGGGACCACTTCATTGGTCATGCAGTCAAATATATCAAAATCGCAATAGACTGATTTTTGTTGATGAGGGAGGTCGATGCTCAAATCTTAGTCGGATTTATTCTGAAGGGGTTTTTCCACATATGGACGGTTTTTCTCTCACCTCTTTGCGTCAATGCGGGAAGAACATCTTATAAATAACCCCCTTAATTCCTACCCTTTTGATTAAGCTGGTGATAACCCATGTGTGACATATAGGCCTATAGATGGTTTTAAATCATCCGATAGTGATGTAGATAACGCGAGAAAAGGCCAGTATCACTCTGTAGTTTTTATAACAAAATTTCGTTGGCCAAAATAAATCAAATATTGCTTCAGTACAAACATAGAGTTTAATTGTCTTCACAAGGTGATACCAGTTGTTGAATATCTCTCATGAGCATAGCGGGATTAGATGACACTTTTTGAATGAAGAGAAAGAGTTGTCATTAAATTTTAGGACACCCTTAACAGCTGATATTAAATAAATGTTGAGGTCACCATGTGAGTGAAAATTAAACTCTACGTTTCTACTTTAGAAATATTTAATTTATTTTAACAAAAAAAAAAGTTTTTGTATAAAAACTGCCAAAGCAATTACCTTTATGAACGCCTCCTACATATCCTCCACATTAACACCCAGAGTTTGTGCTCAGAATTTTAAACAGCTGATGGTTAGGAAGATCCATTAATTAAATTGCTTTATAAGCTTTGGAACTAATATATCTGTGTTCTGGAGCATATTTTTTAATTATCATTGGTGATGCCAAAGATCTAAGGGTTCGATTGCCATGTCCAGGTGTAATTTTAGAACTATTTTTTACTAAACATTTTTGTCTATACATCCCCCGATCTTGTTTAGTGTAGGCGGATATTCTTACATGGTTTTAAATTAGTGGTTTTTAGCCAGTTAAAACAAGTTTTGAAGAATTTCTGGTTTTCCCAGCAACATAATGCTCGTTTGAAGGGCACTACATGCGGAATACAACCACAGTTTATTAATGTAATAGTTAATGTTCACTCAAGGTTTGCACTGTACGTGCTAAACGTGGCCCATCTAATATAATACTATACCGTATTACAGTTCTGTATATGTAGTTGCCTAAGTTTCCAGGCGCCTGGGCGCGGAAGTCTTTCATAAGGAGTGTTTTTGCTATTTATGTTGGTTTTTTAAAATCAATTAGCACCTTTTAAAAATCGCCCTTCTCAACCTGTTACCTTAGTTTAGTTTGTGGATAGCGAGTACTATCATATACCCACACCAGTGGTCCTATGATCTAAGCTGTCAAAATCGCAAAAGATTGAATAGCCAATGATGGTGAGTTCAAGGTTAGAATCTCGGCTGGCTACACTGGATAGTGTTTTCCCAAATTTGAATTGCCTGGTTTTCCCATACCCTCAGCAGGGGTGTAATTACAAATGTACATCGGTGGGATGTGAGGTGGAAAACTAATACTAAACCACTTGTTCTGGGTTATGCAATGGGTGATTGAGGGTGGGGCGCAGGAGTGGGTATTGTATTGCTTACAATAGTTGGGTACTACTTATTAAGATTCATACAAATATTCACGTTTAATATATTGATATAAATTACCATATTTCACTCTTTTTTTTTTAATGAATGGTACTCTTTTATGAATAGTCCCCTGTGGGAGGACACTACCCATTAGGTACCCCTGGTAACTAGTCCTCCCTCCGTAAATTATTGCATCTAGTGCATTTACTTTAAGTCACCCTATTCGCGAAATTAAAAATTACACCTGGACACGGAAATCAAACCCTTGGCTTATTGATACTCGCACTTTAGATCCCCAGGTGTCCGTTTTCAACTTACAAATATGATAATTGATGCAGCTATATCCGTAACCTAAGGATCACTTTGATCTCTAAAGCTTTGCTAGTCACATACAGTTGATTGTACACTTCATTATTTATCCCTGTATTATTCCACTATGGTCTAGCTTATAAGAAATACTCATAATGTAATCAGTCAAGGTAAGACAGATACAATTAAGAGTAAACTATGTGTACAAACGTTTTCTTTATTCCTTCTAATACCTTGATATTGAAAATACAAACTAAAAGGAAAAAATTGGCATAGCGTTAAATAATAAAATGCGTACAGCCCGAACGGGTAGTAAGACACAGTGGGAAAAAAAATGGATCAACAATAAATTATTAGAGCTCAGTTTAAACGTTCCTACAATCGTGCGAGCAATAAATTCTGTGTCAAGCCCGAGTTCGATTCTGACGTTATGTATAAGTGAACCTACTGAGTATATTTATTTCCCGTTTTTATCCGTAAATATTCCACGTACACAGCGTTACCAACACGTGTACACCACATGTCCCGTCTCACGTCATCCACGTGACGGGGAACCGATGCCAACACAAACAAACGTGATTGGACTATTTTAATAAGTGTATAGACACACAAAAAAAATTGTAAACATGGTCCAAGAAGAAAGAAGTGGGGTGGAATTAGGAAAACCAAATGAAAATAATAATAATACTGTCCAGTAAATGGAGATAGGGGAAAAAGGAAAATGGCTCAACAACCTGGTTGTCTTTCTCTCTCTCGCACTCTCTCACATGTTCTATCTTTCTCTCAGAACTGGCCTTAAGGGGGGCCAACCCTGTGAGCAAGAAATTGCTGGTCAGACATTCAGCTCTAACGCAATATTTAATTCTACGATGCGTTATTTTCAAACATGGCTCACGCCAAAATATCCCAACAGGCTCTTTTCACTTAGGTTTTATTAATAGGAAAAAATGTGTGGAACTGTAATATTAACTCATTTCAAACGACTTCATCATCCATAGTTGCAATGCTATGAGACTAGGCTTGCTGAAAATGAGCTCGAGATTTAGCCTTCCTCTAACAAATACAGTAACTTTTTTATAAGCTTACGATATAAAATTATAAAACATTTGAGAGCTAGCAGCGAGAAGTTTTGTAGTTTTCCTTCCCCTCTTTTTAGTGACATGACAAAGGCTTGTTGTAGGTGAAGGATGAAAAGGAGTATAAGCTTATACAGAATATAGAAGTCCTCTAAAACAATACGGACCATTGTATTCTAACCCGTTCGGCCAAACAGCGATTGATACTTTCTCGTTAACAGAGGCGGCCGCAGTGGGCTTCGTTAACATGTTTCGTATGTAATTTATCGATTGAACATAATGAGTGATATCATTTTGTCCAGGTGATTGTGCAGAATCAGACAATTGATGGTGGCCATCTGGGGGCCGCGACTGGGCCACGTTGGGGGCGGGGTCAGGGGTAAAGGGTGAACTGAATTAAATTTAGAATATCTCTTTAAATATCAAGTTAACACACAACTTATTCATGCCATTAGAGGAATATGATTAAATTTACTAGAGTATTTGTAGGAACATAATTTATCCAAAACATATGGTTTAGGAAATATTGATAAAATAGAAATCACATTGATTAATTAATATATGTATTTATAAAAATAGCTAAAACCGTAAGAATGCTTCTTAAAAATTATTTCTTTCGTTCAGAAATTTACATTTCTGAACGTTCCACTAAATTTTAACCATAATAATATATTTTATATATTTAATTATATAAAATAAATGTTATTTTTGCAGAGTAAACTAGATAGTTTGACGGAGCTTTTCAGTAAAATGCTCACTAAGCTGGCTATGGCTTTAAAGATTAATCTGGTGGTCCCATTTCGCAATACCACTGAAGCAACCAAAATTTGTGTCAATGATTTAATGAGTTCCCAAGAAGAAACAGACACGGAAATGATCCTTCATATACTTTGTGCAGCTAAAAGATAAGCTAGTTCCTTAAAAATATTTTCTCCCGATATCGCCGTCCTGGTAATAGTGATAAATAGATAGATATTGTGCTAACATGGGTGCAACAATTTGAGATTTCCTTAGATAAAATGTATAGTGCCCTCGGAGCGTAGTACAACTGTGTGTGCCGCGGGGCGGCTTCTGTGCCGGGAGTCACCATATAATAGGCTTTATTATAAGGGGAAGAACAACACGAGTGAAGTAGACTCTTAACTCCGGCCAGGTGAATCAGGGGAGCCAATTTTAAACCTTTAATATTAATGTATTTTTTTAAATTTCATTAGTATATTTAACATTATTGTTATTAATAGCTTAATCTAAGGGCGTCTAACATTTAAACTCAGTAGTATATCTATCTACTGAGCTAAGGGTCACGGGTCACGTGGCCGAAAGATTTATCATTGGTGAAATGGTTTTTTTTTCCCTTTCACAATTATGAATTAACGTCTGGGAGCTGGATGTTGTGTCTGTTCTAGATATAGTGTATAAGTCGTGTGCTGATAAAATCCGTCGGTTCAGAAAGTGCACGTTAAATACCTCAAATAAACTAAAATTGAAATCTAAGGAGGAAGGATGAGGGAGAATGGATTAAAACAGGGATCTCCAAACTAGGGTCCGCAGAATGGGTTTGACTGAGCCGCAAATGCTTTAATAAAAATGGATAAAAAAATATGAAAAAAATGTCATGGCTAGTACCGAAATGATGATGCTCCTCTATATAATACACACAAAATATACCTACCTATCTACATGTATGTATGTAGGTAGGTAGCTATTTACATACATGCATACATACATATATACATACATCATATATACATACATACATACATACATACATACATACATACATACATACATACATACATACATACATCATATATACATACATAGTACGTAAAAAAATAAATATACATATAGCCATAATAATAATAACAATAATATTATTTGTTTCAGAGAATAGTTGATACCGAAGAACAACAATCTTGTAGCTCTCGCCCCTAAAGTAACTGTCCTTGGTTTCATCCTGTTCGTTCAGCTGCTCTGGGAACGTCGATGTTGAACCAGTGAAGAGATACTCAGGAGTTGCAAGTGATCATCGGGACCCTCAAAAATCATGTAGACGGGTGAGTGGTCGCACCTTAATCCTCCTACAAATCTAGTCTCACAGCCAATGACGAAAATAATGTGAATTTTGCTTAATTCTTTCTAGTTTTGAAATAATCTCTTAGGCCTATATGCCCTACCCACTTCAATCATAATTTAAAAGCCCGTTCTACTTTAGCCCTATAAGCTCAAACTTTAAGAGACCATTTTACTTCAACCCACTTTGATCCCGTCAACATCGGTGATCTTGGGATAAAGTTCTCACCTCAGGACCCGATGTTCGTGATTTCAAACCCAGCTGGGGTCAATAGAATCTTCTTGAGCGATAAAAATCCGTAGCACAGCTTCCTTCATAGGGGAAGTAAAGCCGTCAGTCCCATGTCGATTGTGGTATGTAAAAGAAACCTGAAAGGTATGTGAAAATAACTTTCCTGGCGAAATATTGGTACGCCCTTTCACTCTTGCTCATAGAAATTCGTATGTGCTGATACAATCAGTCTGCTCAGAAAGTGTAGGATAAATACCTTAAACAAATACAAATAAATGTAAAAGCCCATTTACTCTAGCCCAGTGAGATAAAATCTTAGAAGAGCCCATTTTACTATACCACTCAGTTCAAAATTTAAGAGCCGCCTTTATTCTTAGATTATCGTAAAATTCAGAGCGGTGATAAAGCTCTAACAGGTCATTGTAGTGCCGGAAAGATTGATAACTAAGCAAAGTGAATATTCCTTCCTGTTTCCAGAGTGCCTAGCAAGATTGGCAGCCATGCAGAGTCGTGGTGAGGGCAGACCAACCCTGCGCCTGTGTGAGGTGATGCGAGGCAGCGACGGAGCCTGCGGGTTCCACCTGTCCCGAACTCAGTGGGACCCGTACCCTTGGGTGAGCGGGGTGGAGGGTGGGTCTGCGGCTGATGCATCGGGCCTGGTGGCGGGGGACTGCGTCCTCGAGGTGAACGGGGAGGATGTGCTGGGACAAAGGATAGGCCAGGTGGCTGACAAGGTGCGCGCCAGGGCCGGGACCCTCAGCCTACTGCTGTGGAACCCTGGGTCGGACCCGCACGCCACTAACGCAATCAGTGTGAGTACAAAACTCTCATGACTTACACTCTACAAACAGGGGTAGATGTATTAAAATATTAATTTGTCCATACTCAAATCATCCACACTGACGGGCATGCGAAATGAGGATTTACTCTTGTCTTGTATAGTTTGCGAGATACGTTGTAGTTGGGGTTTTAATCTCGATAGAGTATACTCAGGTGGATTTCCTTAGTTGGTTTCCTTCTCTTCCTTCACATAAATTTAAGTACATTTCGTCTAAATTCTGCCTTCCCCATCCCTACCTCGTTAGTGTAAATATGAAAACAGCCCCGGATGAGGAGTAAGACATTGAGCACGGAGGATAGTAAAAAAGTAAGTCTCTCTGAGGTAGGAAAGGGTCGGTCACGGTATAAATCCCCTCTAATACCCCGACGATCCCCAGACACGTCCAAGGCCTCCATCACGACAAGCCCAAGTGGTTTGTGTTTCCGATACACGCCCGGAATAATAAAACAAGGCGAGGCGTGGCTTGGAGAAAGTTTTACCGCAGGAAGAAAAAACAACATCGGGACCAAATAAATTGTCACGCGCTTGGTTGTTGTTTCGTTTTGGCTTATTTTGCTATGGTAATCGTATGGGTAGCGAGTGTAGTTAAAATTAAGGACCTCTCCCACCTATGTGAATCGAACCGAGGCGTGATATTTGAACTCTTATCTAAACGAAGAGGAAAGTCGAATCACAGGGATTTTTTTTATATTAAGAAGAACCAAAATTATATGTATTCATTTCCCAATTATTGCTACTGTACATGCTATGTTAGATATAATGTAACAAAATATAAATAAATGCTTGCATATAAACTGTAAGTTTCAAATAAATGCAAGTAAGGTTATGTTCTAATTTATACATTTTTATTGATTTTTTTCCCATGCATTTTCTCTCATGGTAACATTGCTATAGTAATTGTAAATTTTTATCGTTTATAAATCTGTATCCCTGAACTAAAGTATTCAGTTTTCCTTCATCCATTGCACCTTCACTTCAAAAATGAATAACTGCTATAGCTATATAATATTTTCACACCCACACTCGGCGATAACACCACACTGATCAACAGGATTTCTTTTAACTAGACCGGAAATTATCCATGGCACAAAACTTCACTTAGCTGAAGTTGTCGACATGAAGCAAATATCATCCATGCAGAATTATTTTTCCTTCGATTCGATTCGTCTTTATCGCTCGTCCCACTAATAACTAAACCAGGAAATTAAATATTAGAATATGCTCCAACAATAAGAAGTATAAACGTGTGATTTTCTGTATTCTTCAATTGACAACCGGCTTGGGTAGCCGCGTCATTTAATCCAAGGCATCATTCTCGCAATAGATTACACGGCCGTTGGTGGATAGATAATCCCGGTAGAGTATACTGAGCTAATTTCCCTAAATGGGTTTACAATCTCCCTCCATGATAATGCGGGTACTCTTTCTTTAAATTAAATCTTCTTAATCCATAATGCATTGGTATAATTAATACGTGTGCGTATTACCCAGACTGACTCGGGGCATTCCCAAGATAAAACCAATTAAACATTATTTTTTTAAATGTAATGTTTATTAAAATATGGTAAAACAATTTTACTGTTATTAATTTCACTATTTTCTGAAAATCGCACTACAATACGCTTGGTTCGAGCTGTAATGCCTACATAAGTTGGATGCTATCCGTTGAGTGATATGGACCCTTAAAGGTAACACCCACTGGAAGGGAAATCTCCTCATGAGAATAGCAGCTCTGAAGCTTACAAACCTCTCGAACAATCCTCAATCAACTCAGTATGTTCTGTAGTGGTCGTGTTATAAAATTACTTTGTTTGACGAAAGTTGGATCTATGCTACAAATCGTTTACTTTGATCTCAAAACTGTAACATTACGAGTGAAACGTTGTTGAAAACGAGCTAATTTCGTGAAATTAAATTTCATTAAATTAAATGTAGCAAGCGTATAAAACTTTAAATGAAAGGTTTTTAATCCTATAGCAACATTTGAGTTCCAATTTGACATGAACTATATTATGAAATAAACAAATAACTATAAAAAAAAAATAACCCGCGATTTTTAAATGACTCTAAAGCAATTTAGCGCTTCGGCAGGCAGCTCCCTTAAGGTGTGTTAGTGCTTAACCCGGTTTGGGTCAGGTCTGCTCTGTGTTTTTTTTTTTCACCCCCGCGTCTTGGTACCCGTTCGAGTCATACTCAAACATTAATTACGCTAGTGGAGTAAGAACGAGGTAGATAGGATTTTAGAGGAAATGTATCCGCATTTGAGTGGCGAGAGAGTGGGAAACCATTTAGTGGAAAACACCCCCAATACATTCGACCTTGAAACGAGCCCTTATCACCAAGTCACCAGCAATCCACTCCAACACGAGAGGAACGCGTTAGACCATATGATCATCAATTTGGGTCTGACAGGTATGACAGGGAAATTTTACTTTGGGATTTTATAGCCTCAAGATGATACAGTTCCTCTTATCAATGCCAAATACTCCCTCCCACACACGGCAAGTTTTTTCCCTTCCCATCGAGACCTACCACACTTCCGGACTATTCACATTTAATTACACGAATAGGGTAATGACGAGAAAGATATAATATGAGGAAGAGCACCCACACTTGCGATTGGAGAGAATGCTGAATAATTTAGGAAAAATCACTCTCAGCCAGCCGGAATTAGAACTCCACAACTATCCCCTTTTAGGTAAAGCAGACGAGATGCGACTGATGCAATAATTATTCGCGTGTCCACCGGTGCTGACAGGAGTTCTACTGCTGACTCACTAAGGCATATCTTGCTATAATCGTTTATACCAGTACCTTGATTTTATTACGAACTAGCTGGTATTCCCACCCCGTTCTTCGCACGGGGAATATTTAAAGTAGCTTTGTTATTTTTTATACATAAAATTAACCACAGAGAAAAGTATCCAAATCTTAAATTATGTTTAAATATTGATCCTTAATTGGTTTAAATTGTGTTACAAAACGTGAAAAATAACTATTTTGAATGTTTCTTATATGTAAGCTTTATTATTTTAAACAAACAAGAGCTGCCTTTTTATGTGAATGCCAAACAACCATCACAAAACATAGTTTCTCTTTGGATTTAAGATTTAAATTTAGTCTGTAATTACTCTTTGGATTACAGTTGCTTTGGCGATCAAGTAAGACAGAGAAAGATTAATTCTACGTTCAATAGGAGAATACAACATTGATCACGTGGCTTAAGACAGAATATTTGAAAAAAAAAACCACTTCTATTCTATTTTAATAGGAGATATAGAGCCTATGTGTTATTCGGACGTCCAATCTATAGGCCTATGCATGGGAGATTTCAGCGTAACCAGTGTAGTCGTTTTTGCGATAAAGATTAACATACAAAGACCAACTAATTTTTATAGATATAATAGATATTAGGTGGATATTTGGAACCCTTTTTAGAAAATAAAAACACATTTTCTTCGGCCAAAATTTATGGCATTTTATTATTGTTATTTTATAGGTATCTATCAAAAGTGACAGCATCAGATCACACGACTTGACGTATAAATATGTGAAATTAGATCTAGTAGATTTTTCTGTCAAAGACATCTATATATATATAAGAAAATTAGTGTATAGTGTTGGGTGTAAAGTGTTGCTGTTATAGATAAAATTAGTTTGTTAGTCGTGTGTTGATAAATTTCTCTGATCATTAAGTACTGACCGTTATATTTATAATATTTAATGCCAGTAATACCCTCATCGGTGGGCATGCGATTTAAGGCATAAATATCACTATCCGGTTTCGGGGGTAGTAGAAATTTGAATTTTGGCCCAGTGCGCCGAGGGTAATTTTTCACAAGTATTTTACCCAGCTCCTCTAACACTGATTTGGGTGCACTTCCTTAAAACTGCCTTCCTCAATCATAGCCCTTTTAGTGAGTTGAGTCGTTAATAAACATGGTATTTAACGCCCTAAATAGTTTTATTTTCTGTAGTAATGATTATTACACTGCCACTATCAACGGGTAAAGAAAGGGTAAAACAACAGCCATAGTAGGTAGTGCCAGATAGTATTAGTGAATTTTAAATGGCTATTTCAAAGAAATGTTCAGTATTTACTGATATAGCTTACTATTCATGGTAAAATAGCACAAATTTCTAGCTTAAAAACGGTTAAATTCAAAGAAAATACCGAAAATTGTATCTAAAAATTAAATATTTTTTCTCTCTGATATGCTTTTATATCAAGGTTGCTTCATAAACAGTGTTATTATTTTATTGATATGCATTGCCACTTTTTTAAATTGGTTTCAAATTAATTCTTAACCATATTAAATTTTAAAATAAAACCTAACAAATAAAAGAAAATATAGATAAAAACAAAATAAACTATTTTTACCATGTCTTACAATTCGGCTGCTTATATTAATGGGGTAGGAAGGAAGAAGATAGGATTTATAGGAACTAGACTGTGTAGATAGAGTGAGAGTCATTTTAGGAAGAAAAAAAAACAGAACATTAATCCGGTATCCAAACCTCAATCCTTTCATCATCAGCCCATCAGACTAGATGATCCCAAATTAAGTCCACGTATCCTCTAGCGGTGCATGGGAAGGTATGAGATCTAACCACAACACAATATTATCTTAATTTAGGCTCAGCCTGGGATCGAACTCAAGATTCCTGGACGTCACTTGGTCAATAGGCCGCGGCTGGAGAAAGTACGCTCGCGGGCCAGGGGAAAGTGAGAATATAGACCTGATGGCGTAACAGTGGCTACCTTCTCGTCCGTCAACAAGACAATCCTGATCTGTGTTACCTCACGAACAGACATGGACGGAAACACGGATGTTTTGTTTTTTCTGCATCAACAAGTTGTCGTTTTATATCCGTATGTCCCGCAACGGAGGCTGAGCATCAATAAACGTGTCCTTTTCTACATGTACCCGCTAGTATCACACTACAAGCAAGATCTTAGAACATACAAATATATGTTTGGATGGTTAACATAACATGCTACACACAGCTGGGATTCAAACCACCCCACACCCCTCCGCTCCCGTCACCGACACTTTACATCCATTAATCTTTCCAGCCTATGATCCGGGTCAGTTTTTTATTCAAATCATATTTTCCACTACCGGCCTGCTAGGCCTGTCGTAGCTTCATATGCCTTATAATCTAACTTAAGACTAGGACAGGCACAGCATCCAGCCCCCGGCCATTAATGTATCATTATGAAACGGTAAACCCACATTTCAGCAAAGATAAATTTTCGGCCATGCCAGGAATTGAACCCGGGATCCTTATGCCAGTAGTCAGATATGCTATCGACTGAGCCAAGGTGTCGGATCCCGTCGACGGCAAAGCAGAATAAATACGCCTGACATATAGTCCCGTATGTCCACCCGCGTGGTTTACCAATAGTAAATATCTTCTTCAGTACCACTCAGAATCGAACCAAGGTCCCCTAAACATTTGGTCGATTACGCTAACCACCTAGCCTAGAAAAAACTCTCCAAATCGTCAGTCTACAATCAAGTCATACCAACAGAGCAGCTGTCATATTTTGGTGACGATAGTGCCAACTTATGCAGATAAAGGGTGTCATGTGGTCAGCACAACGCACCTTCCAGCTGTTAATCTCAGTTTTCTAGACCGGAGCCGTTTCATTCAAGTAGCTCCTCATTTGTCCTCACGAGGTTGAGTTGACCCCGTTCAAGACCCACTGCTTTACAGACATTATGAAAGCGTTGGAGATCAAACCAGGGACCACTGGATCTGTAGCCAAGAACTCTGACCACTCGCCTAGCCTAGAGGAAAGAAAAAGAAGAGATGGAAAAACAATGAGGGTTGGTGTAGTGGATTACTCTTCTGACTCGCGAGGACAAAGCTCAACCTTCATCATGTAGGCTACACCGGGGATGTTCCCCCACACCCCATCTCACCATAATTTGGGATGTTTCATTTTCTCTTAAAGCTAAAGTATCCCCCCTCAGTCCGTGCCCTTTTATTAGCGCAAGACCCTTGCGGGTGGGCACATGGTCTAAATGCCAAGCTTATTTAGTTTAATCTACCGGTGACGGGGAGGTCGGGGTTAGAATCTCGGCCGGATATAATGAGGAGGGATTTTCCTAAATAGTTTCCTACTCTCTCTCTCTCTACGCAAGTACGAGTACATTTACTATCGACTATACCTTCCTTATTCTCACTTCATCAGTGTAACTATTCTATAATCTTATACTCTAAACAAGCAGTGAATCGCAGGGATAATAGCTTAATGCATAGTCAGGGCCGTCCTTAAATGTGTACAAGTGATGCTCCTGCATATGGCCCCAAGATTTGGGGGGTCCCATGTTTGCTTAGGTGACGAGAGGGAAAAAAACAATAAACAAAAAAACAAATTAGGGTTGGACATTTTTTCTTGCGCGCTCGTATGGTAGGCTCACTGTCTAGATGATGTAGGAAATATGGTCATAGTGTAAAAATAAATAAAAACAAAAGTATTATTTATTGAACGAGTGAAACGAGTTTTCCGTTTTAACTCCACCGATTTACATTTGTCTGTCTGTGATGGATATGTCTCACGATAACTTTTGAACGCATTAACCGATTTACTTCAAACTTGGCACAGTTGCTCTTTGTACCTTTATTCATATCAATTTCGTTGGGGAAGAAACGAAACAAAGGGGTTGGGGATAAATCAACCCTTATGTATATAAAAACACGGCTTATAGCATTAATTATTACATTTATTTTACCTTTTAGGGTATTTTCTAATACCTTTATATGGGTGGAAATTGGTATATAGGCGCAAACTACTGTAATAACAATAATACTATACCAAAAATTGAGTTTTTTTTTAAATTTATTTACTCTTTGAGGGTGGTGGGGGTAAGGCATTTAACTGGGGGCTTTGCAAACGATGTTTTCCCAGGGCCCTACGTCTACTAAGAGCAGCCCTGTGTAGAGCCCGATAGCCGAAGGAAAACTACCGGAAACTGGTCCCAAGGATCCGAGTCGAGCGTAAGAAAGAAAGCTCCGCCATTATGTGACGTCACAATATGCTCGCGGCAGATACAATGTAGGTCACAACTCACGCGAACTTGACCCTTATAGAGCTTATTAAATGACGTCACACACGCCGATCCCGAGAGGGTGTGGGAATGGGGGGAAGGGGGGGTAAATGATGTGTACATTAAATTGGGATTTTGAGGCAATCGTCACGTTCTATTTATTAACACCATTCAACTTTAACCATGGTAACCACATAATCTTGGGGAAAATTCTTCCGTGATCCTAAAAGCCAAATTTAATTGACTAAAACCAAATCTCTTCTCAGTTTGTAAAAAAAAATTAATGTTTTACTGCATCTAGCTACCCATACGGTCTAGTCGCAAACGTACACAAATGGGATAGGGCTGAGGAAGGTAGAGCTTAGAGGAAATGTAGCCGCAATCGCATGGTGAGAGGATAAGAAATCAATCTCATGCAAAAAGCCAACCTTAGTATATCCGGCTTAGACTCTAAACTCAACCTCCCCTATCACAGGAAATCCACTCTATTGAGATACTGACACCTTAGGCCGTGTGATCATCTGTGTAGGTATCATTAATACTATATCTTCCTTCGTGTATTCATACGCTGGATTATGCGTATTTAGACAAATAGTATCAGTTTTTAATACTAATGGGGTAGGTATGAAGACGGTAGAATTGAGAGGAAACCTACCTGTATTTGAGAGGAGGTAGAGTGGGAAACCGTCTAGGAAAAACCACGTCCAACCGTGATTAGAACCTCACCTCTCTGTATCTAGCAAACCAGACTAGAAGAGTCCGTGTGGCCACTGGTGTGGATGATGACCGGTGAGAAGTTGTGCACAGTGGTGAGAGAGAGACCTGATTATACCTATATAAACACTTGTCCGCTTTTGTCCCTCAGCTGTGTGGCAGCACCACGACGCCGGTGAGTCTCCAACGCTTGGCGTCCTGCCTGCAGTCCGTGCTACAGCTCTTGGAGTGTCCAGTGTGTCTGGAGACCATCCCTCCCCCGGCTTTCCAGTGCTGCAACGGGCATGCGCTGTGCGCGCCGTGCCGCACCCGCGCGGATAAGTGTCCCGTCTGCCGTGTCCCCCTTGGACCTCGGGGGCGCTGCCTCCTGGCGGACAAACTCCACAACCTCTTGACTGCCGCCTTCCAACCGCGCGCTACTGACACGACCGGTGGCCGCCAAGCCAACAAACACCCCCAGCAGCAATTTCCGCAGCTCATACAACTCAAAGCCCGATTGCTGCGACAGCCCAAGGCATCTTCTGACGAAAACTTATCCGCAGCCACCGATATCCGCAGGGCCCCTAGGGTCGGAGTAAGTTCCTTGCTAAGGACGAGGTCCCTGTCCACCGGAATGATTCCCGCCGCCAACTCCTTCCCCCCTTGTAGGGAGCCCGCTAAACCCCATGAGGACACCCCCATCCACTGCCCATATGGTCCATCCTGCCCAGATAGCTTTCCCTCCACCCGGCTACCCACCCATCTGAGAGAGTCCCACCGGGGACCACTAGTACAATACTTCCCCAGGGCTACGTCCCCCGTGAGGGTCAGGTTCCCATTCAGTCAGACGGAGCTGGTGTCTCTCGTCGCCGAGGACGGCGCGACGTTCTTCCTGAGGGATGCGAAGGTCCCGGAGGGGCGACTTGTGTGGCTGTGGGTGCTGGATGACGAGGCAAGTGCCAGGGAGCTAAGGATGAGGGTGACATCCCCAGGGGGGGATGCCCGCGAGGGGCCCGTTTTCCCTTTGAGCGTTTCTTGGGAGGACGTCATCCGTAGCAGGCAGGGGCTCGTCATCGGAGAGGGCAGCTATCATGGTCACGCGGAGATCAAGGTGGAGGTGATGCATCTTGACAGGAGGATGAAGGACAAACCTAACTGAACCCTGCATGGATAATGTCGTTGCAATCTTTATCTCATGTGGTAAACGTTTTGGACGGGGGCAAACGGGTGTCGTGCCCCGTGAACATTAATGCAGCACATCGTGTCCTAAAATACAACCACAGCTGTACAGTGCTCCCAGCCAAGGCTCGAACCATACCTTCCCATCACCAGTGATCAAGTGTATCGTTATCTTGACGTCTTATCACTGGGGTGGGGCCAAAAGTGGTTCTATTTTAGTTAATAAAATTAAATAAACTAGTTAATAATTGATTAACTTTCAAGGGTAATCTAGCTAATAAATAGATTCAAATTGTGTAATGAGGTAGTAATTATGTCGTATTAATTAGGTACCAAATTAATCAATGTCAAAATAGTTGAAAAAATAAATTAGATTTTGAAAGGTTATCTAATCATTTATTTAAATGTTTATGTATCTTAAAACAATTTTAGGACAAGGATCTGGGGGGAAGTGGATGTAGAATTTTGGGAACCCCTTATCACACAGAATAATTAATTTAATTTCTGTATTTTACTAAATTTTTTAACCTAATATTTAAAATATGGAACGGAAAAGATGAAAGTTTTCTTCCACACTAGTCTTATTTTTACAATGTTCACCGACTTCAAAACAGCCGGGTTCTGAAAGTCAGTCAAAATAACAGTGACTTTTGTGAGTATGTGTTGTGAATGTAACAGGACTTTTTGGGGCAAACTGACCCGTTAACATCCACCCCTTCCTCCCTTCCCTATGAATGTCCCAGCTAAACAGTTACCTAAAATTAATTAAAACCTATTTTAAATACATTAATAACCCAATGAGTTTTATTTATTTAGCTTGCCTAGAGGGCCATACAATTACTGCCCTCAGAAGTTTCAATAATTTATGTTTATATTTCTCCTGAAAACCTAGTCAAGTACAGTCCAGCTTTTCATTATTCGTGGACTAAGTTGCACAGTTCAGCAAACATAACAGGCAACTAAATTAGAGTAATATTATAATTGTAATAAACAAGTAACATTATCACTTTTGGATTTTAAATATATACTTATAGCCAGGGACTGGACTTTGATGACCTAAAATATTATCAAAAGATTATCTATAAAATTACCTAAACATTATAAAAACAACTTTAAATTTACAAAAAATTATTCAAAACAAATGGTACGGTGCATCATACATACTTTCTCCCTCTTTTATTTCATAATAGACATTTAATAAACTCAAACTTGGCTGTTCTTAAACTGCCACTCTTTGTATTAACGCAAACTGTAACCAGTTAGGGATTAATAGCTGGACCCTGCCTCCCCCTCTAAAATCCTATTCCTGTCCTCTCATTCTTATTTCCTTACTTAATTATATGCGATGTGTTCTCGAAAACACCATTTGATAATTTCAAATTTAAAGGTTTTGTTGTTTTTTATGCTCAAAGAATTAATCCATAAGCGTGCACAGGATGTGGCTGATAGAGGTGCCAGCTGGAAGAAAAAGGGAGCGGGGTCAACCCCCCTTCATTAGAATCTGTTTGAATTTTAACAATTAAAATAAATTAAAAACAAGAACAAATCGATGTTTTATTTGACAAGATTATTTTTGGGAAACAAACTTTATAGATTACAATGCCATCCGTCAGCCGGGCTGGAAACAGGATCTTAACCCTTGGAAAAAGCATCGATGTTGTTTATATATACAAAAAAAGGTACTTTGTTATTTTGTCACTATAAATTTTCTTCCTTTTTTAGTGGCTAATGGGGGTACCCCAGAACCCACGGCACCCAAGCTGCACACGCCTATGATTTAAACCATAAGTAAGGCAGGTTTTTTTGTCAACTTGGATGGGGGGATTATTTGAACCCCCAAAATCTCCTTTGAATGGGGGTATGGGACAAGATCTCTGAACAATTTTTTTAAAAGTTGTTAGATTACAATTAACTATCACCTGTATCAATACGGATTGTGTATTTGTGATTTACATTTTCTATAAATAAATATTATAAATGCGTATAACCCGAATGGGTAGTAAGACGCGGTGCTAATAATAATAAATATTATAAAATACTTATAATTTTCTTTAATCTGATCTGTGCCTGGCTTTCTGTATGTAAAGTAAAACCAAGCTATTGACATACTTTGAGGTCTTACTGGTACCCAATGGGGAATGGGGACATAATTGGGAAATCCATTGGGGATCTGTAATCGTAGAAAGGTTAATAAACCCTGATAAAAGCTTTACTATTCCTTGTGCGAAAAGATAGTTTAAAAAAATAAATAAATGAAACGCGAGTTAAGTCTAAAAAATAATGTAATCTAAACCAACATGTGTAAATAAAGAATTTTATAGTGCAGTGATTTCATTCTGGCTCATAACTTAAGGTGTAGTGGACTATTTAAAGGTTACGATTTTCCTTCAGCCATAGGTATAATTTTATGTTTGGATTTTTGTTACAATTTAAATGGATGTTTGGCTGTCATGTTCAATGAAAAATAAATCAATCGCTAAGTTAGTGAGTGACACTTTTTTGTAATGGTCACGGTCACGGATTATTATTATTATTATTATTATTATTCAGTGGCGTGTGGTCTATTATGAACAAAGGGAAGCATTCTGGCTACAATAAAGGAGGTCTGATGGACCATAGTTTAATTAGAAGCTCACATTGGTCTTTTTCAGTTTGTATAATTAAAAGTATTATGGGGGAGATAGGAAGGGGGGGAGGGGGTGACACAAACTATGTATGGAATAAAACAAAATAATTGGTGATCTTAGAAATATGAATCAATCATTAAATTATATACATATATAAAAATAATAATTGTAGTTCTAACTCAAATAATAATAATTATTATTATAGTTATACTAATGGTCAATTTACGATTGCCGATGTTTTCTCTTGGGTTGTGGCCTGAAAATGAGAATGACCTTTGGCCTGCCTTATAATAGATTTGAGTCCAGATTTGTTCTACACGTCATTATCGTTAGTATATAGTAATTGAATATTGAAACGTCAAAGTTATCTATACTTATAAAATAACATGTCCTGACTGACTGACTGATTCATCATCGCCGATTGCAAACTATCAAGGCTACAAGCATGAAATTCGGACTGTATATTCATTTTGTTATGTAGGCACCCACTAAGAAAGGATTTTAGAAAATTCCACCCCAAAGGGGTCAAAATAGGGGATGATAATATGTATGATAATATGTATGAAAGTCCGTCATTTTGAAAGTTACATAAACAAAATTTTGTATTTCGGTTATTGACGTAAAACAAATAAATACGTGTTTCAGGAATTTTGGAAATTTTATTTAATAAGGGATGAAAAAGGGGGTGAAAGTTTGTATCGGACTTGCATTATTTTTGATCTGAGGTCAAGTTATGGTCATCAACGTAACGTAATATTTTAAATTAATCTGTAAATACATATGTATATTTTCGTATTTGTATATAATCAACTTCCACGCGAGCAAAGCCGCGGGCAACAGCTATCTAGTTTTATATAGGTTGCTTGAAGATGGAGTGGGTTTGCATGATTCAATTATTTTCTTTTTCTCGTCAAAAGACCGGGATGAAAAATTATTCTTCAAAATATTACTTATGATTTTTTTTTTTACATAGCAGCCCTACTCTCACATTGTTGCACTTGTTGACGCACTCTTCATTCTACTATTGTACGCAAAGAAACAAACCGTTTCCCTTGGAGGACCAAACAAGCGTCAATAATCTGTTAATTAAAACTAAACTTACTATAAATTGATGACAAATACGTTATTTTGTAATAGAGTGCCCATAATTATATCTAGAAATAATAGATATTAAAAAAAAACGAAAAAATAAGATTTTAGCAGCATTAAACTTACGATTGTACACCAATCACGATAGTAAACAGTATACTTGTTAGAGAGGTTTCTAATTATAATAAATTGATTTAACTTTACTTTCCTCTTATTTTATTTATTCCCTTTTTAATTTTAGGGAAGCTTCCATTTAATAAACGCCACTGTTATTATTATTATTATTATTAAGTAATTTGAGATCATGTCAGAATGAAAGTCTTTTGCACACACATTTTTGCGGTCTTTATTGATAACATTTCACTATATTATTAGTATTTTTTTAGGGTGTTTTTGATAATATCTATCAAAGTGACAGTTGTTGATCACATAACTGGGCGTATGAAGAAGTTAATAAAATAAGGAAATAAATATCTAAATAATGAATTATTAAAATTTTCAATACTCAGCTGGACTTTAAACCGTCCCAATTATACCAAAGGATTATTAATATTCTTAGACCACTTCATATTGTATAGAAACAAGCAAATTTGTTTAGCAGCAAAAAAAAAAAGCTTGAATCATGGTCAATGAATTAAGAGTTAATGAATGCAGTGGCGTCAGTGGGGTGTGGACATCAACGGGTGACACCATGAAAGGGGGACACAAAAATGACTGTCTATAAAAAAAATGTGTAGTGTTAAGCATAAATTTATTATTTTTAAAAAAATATTCCATTTGTAGTTCCAATCACAAATATATGTTTTGTAAGCCTAGCTTACATGTACTGTATTACTATACTTACATGGCTAAAACTTTATGATAATTTACTTTTTGAACCTTCTAATGAGCATGTGCTCCGGTCAAAGCTGTCATTATTACCCAATTACAATGACGCTTCTAATCACGTGGTTTAGTCTGCACGCGTTGTTGTTTTCGTTCCTGCTGGTGTTTTTATAGTCTCTGATTTTGTCAAATTGTCTAGTATTTAAACTATAATACTATGGTAATTAGTATTTGGTGAACCTATGTCAAACATCTTTTTCATAATAAGCTAGTAATTAAAGGAAATGAAGATGAAAAATCTTACTGAATTTTCACTTTAACCACATGAAACTATGTAAGTGTTATGACTGGTCGCCAGTTCATTGAGGATGGGAGCACGCATACATTTAAATAAACAGCGGAAATGTACAGTTGTATATCTGACTAATTATTATTATTATTATTAGCACCGCGTCTTACTACCCGTTCGAGCTATAAGCACTTACGCTAATATGTAATAGTAAGGTGATTGTGAGAAGAAGTGAAGGCCGTGCAGTTTAACGTGGAATCCGAACCACGGTGGAGGCCTGGCATTCCACACATTCACAAATTGTGATTAATACACGTATTGTCAGAGGTGAAGAAAAGGTGTGGCAATCAGATAAACCTGTGCCGGGACCGAGGATTGAACCCCGGACCCCAGCACAGAAGTCCGACACCTTACCCCTAGACCACCAGGTCACCATCTGACTAATTCTATAGCAAGGATCTGTGTATACAATTATTTACAAAACTATGAGATTGATTTACATAAACATGACTGATTAAACTACCCTTTATATTAGATAATCCTAAACCATGCAGAGGTCCTATCTTGAGCTACATCCTCTGATGAAGTACCGTAACACAATTGAACTGCTACTGAGCCATTTTGCCCTCCGATGAACTCCGTGTCATGAGCCGGCCGTTCATCCCATTGAATTGGCACGTCCACCGATCAGAAACCATTGTTGCATGACTAGGAATGTTATCGTAAGCTAAGCGACCGTCCTATATGACTTCCAATAATTCCTAGTTGCAGCTATGCATCTCCGTATCTGCTGCACATTCCTAATTTTGAGAATATCTGGTTTGATCTGTCGGTCACTTTTAGGCCCCCAATATAAATGTAAATACATTTAGGCTGTCCGTATAGTATTGTGATTTAAAGGTGTGATTTTAATTTTGCTAGTTGCTTATGTCATTACTATAACCATTATTTTCAGTAATATATGGAAATTACTATTTAGGAGTAACAATAGTACAAAAAACATTACTAAGGACTTTGTATGGTCTGGTATGGCAGGAGGTTCATGGGGGTTAAACCATGAGTTAGCGCACTGAATGACACCCAGGGCCACCCTTAGCAGACGTGGGGCCCTGGGAAAACTTTTTTGTGGGGCCCCCAGTTATCTGACTCACCCCCCAGACCCCCAAAAATATTTTAAAACTTAATTTTTGTGTCAGGTTATTACAATAGTTTGCACCTATCTAAACGTTAAATAATGTAATAATTAATGATAGAAGCCATGTTTAAAAAAATACATATTAGTGTTCATTTATCCCCAACCCTTGATTTGATTTTCTTCCCCATCGAACATGACCTGTATAAAAGTTACAAAGAACAACTTTGCCAAGATTGAATTCTATTCAAACGTTTTTACATTATGATTGTTTGTACATTGCTTATTGTTAGATCAGTACCATTAGTCTCTACTTCATGATTCAGTCCTATATGCTATCTCTTTGGAAAGTGCTCCTTTATCTAGGTTCTCTATGCCTCGAAATTAGTTAGTTATTGTTTTGTTTGTGGTTTGATTGCTTTTTTGTTGAGGTTTAGACTGTTTTTTTTTGTCTTTTCTTATATTTTCTTGACTCCTTCCCCCTTCATTAATCTTTCCTCACTCTTGGAGGCAACACGAACATACCTGGACTCCTCTAGGTCTATTGTTTTCCCGCCAAGTGTCGCTGGCGCGGTTTTTCGTTCTGCCGATTTAGTGAGTCGTGCACTAAGACTTGATAGACCCATAAGTGATGGTTATAGGTTCCGTGAACTTTCATCTGGAAGCGGTCCAATCTCAGTTATTCGTGTGCGTATGTTAATGAAATTGACTGCTCCAAGACAATACCAATCAGACAACATAAAGTGAAGGTGAGTTGCCTCTACCCATTCCCATTCCAGCATACAGTCCATTTGTCCGTGTTCGTAACACTGGTCCTCCAGAGGTTTTTAGTTTTCAGTTCTGGTGATTTACTCTACAATGATACTATTTGATAGATCAGATCTCCTGCAATTTTAAGTAGGCCTAAAGAGAATAAAAATAAGGCGTAAAATAACAATCTTACAAAATATATTAAGTAATAAAGGAACTAGAAATTTACCTGTCATAAAAATTGACTTTCCTTAATTTTATCTGGCAAAATCATCAATGACATAATAAAAATTCAGCTTTGATGCAGTGTCGTGATCTATTGACAAGGTTGCAAGCGATGTGGGTCTCTCATGTGATCATAGTATTGCTCAAGTAAGTCTTTATTATAAGTTTTAATCTGGAAAAACTTCTCTATGCACTTGCCACTGCTACCTGCATTGTTAACCAAATCTTGTGTGCAATAGAAACATTTTTAAATGGGCTCTGAATTTAATTTAAAACTTCAACATCTTCACTGTAGTGTCCACTTCTTTTGGAATCATTTCATTAAAAACATTTAGTTATGTAAAAATTTAATCCTGAATCATTCTCTCAGTCACACTTAGCTTCTTTTCTATCTCATAACAACTTTTACTCAAATCACCATCCTTCCTCTCTGTCAACTTTTTGACGAGATACAAGAAACCAAACAGTTCTTCGTATTTCCTTAGCTGTGTGACTTTTTCATATATTATTTGTAAAGCCGTGTCAACAATTGGGTGTACATATCTTTTCATGTACCTCCATTATTACCTTCGTATTTAAAATATTCCTATTTCTTCCCACTCGCTTTTCTTAAAACTTTGGCCCTATCTTTAGCTGTCCAGCAAACTCCTTAGCAATAATCTTGGCAGAAATGAACTCGTCTTCACGGAACTTTTTAATGAACCGTATCAGCCCATCAAGTAAATTTGAAACCAGGTAGTTTAAGATCAATGTTCATAGATTGGACATATATACTTACAACATGTACAGCAAAAAAGAGATCATACTATTTTACAACTCAAAGAATGAATGCATAATCTTCAAGTTTGTGAACTTCAAGGGTTCAATTTTGGCTTTAGGATCGTTTGTTTGTTCATAGACTTCAAGAAAATAATCTCTTATTTCTTTGTTTGGTACCTAATAGCCTTGACACTTTCTAGGCTTATTTGTTGTCAGGTATGGAATAAATTATAAGTTAAATACCCCATCTTTGAAGGGAAGCAGCAAATAAAGCGTAATTTCTGCCAATAGCGTAGAAAAAAGTGAATGCGTTTGGTCTGGATCCTATTACATCGGATAAAATCAGACTAAGGCTATGTCCAGGAATTTTGAATAAGACAAAGATTGCATGCCTGAACTCCATTACGTATTCCCTTCATGTTGGCACTATTGCTGTACCCTTGGCCGCGACATTCTTTTATATTTACGCCAAGTTCATCCAACTCAGCCAGAAGAGTATCTGACAAATGTTTACTTGTAAAGGAAACAACATTCAAAACCGCTATTCAACAGTCACATTCTCTTGGTTAATAATCACGTAACGGTTGTTAAGAAATATTTGTTCCTTGTGACTCACATCAGGTGTACAGTCGAGAATAACTGAAAATTCTGTTTCATAAAACATATATTTCTGTTTGTTACCTTTGAGGCCATTAGTCTTATTAGGACAGTTTTAACTATATGGTTTAAATAACGATCGTGTATATCTTGACTTTTTATGCGCTATTTATGTGCTTCTGTAGAACCATAAAATTATTTAGTTATCAACTCAATCAACCTCAAAAAATTATCATTATGTTCTGTAAACAGTGTATTCTAGCTACCTCGTAAAGCCAAATTATTTTGAACCAAATACAGAATCAAGTAAGATTCTTTTAAAAACGTCCCAACAATGTTCCTTTTCTTTTTTTAACAAATGATAAATGAAACAGGTTTATACTGCCTGGACACTAGTAGTTCACATTCAGTCCACCTTTTAACAAATGATAAATGAAACAGGTTTATACTGCCTGGACACACAGTAGTTCACATTCAGTCCACCTTTTAACCCTTTCTGAATGATTTACACACCATTCATGTTCCATAAGTCTTGTTCCTAAATGCCTCCAATAATTACAATATCATTCGCTAGATAATTTATACCAGGCTGTGTTATCAACAAAAAGTTTACAACAAAACAGAAAAACTATTTAAGTTTTTTTAGTACAAGAACAATTTTTTTCTGTCTTCTCATCATTGGTCAATTTCCAAAAGTAACATTCTAAAGAAAAATGTATAGTTTTCCATGATTTAAATGGTATTTATATCTTAAATATTTTTTTATCCCCGTATGCTACTACCAGTTCAGTTTATACGCATATGGACTAGTTAAGTCAATGAGTTAAGGACGATGAAGGTTGAATTTAGAAAAAGTGTACCTACCATTGCATGGAGGAAGAGTGTAAAACCATTCTGGGTAAACCACCCTCGGTACACACGACCGGGATTCGAGCCCCAATCTCTCTGTCATCGGCAGTAGAGTCTATTGCGATGCTGGCGCCTTAGACCATGTGGCCACCGAAGCAAATTGTTCATAAAATAACTATTCTAATAGGGCCTCTTTGTACTATTGTGTAAATATCGGGGACCTATTTAAAAGAGAAGGCCATGTGCTTGGGTCAAGGTCCAAATATAGGGTAAGGGTGGGTAGTACCGGACACTTAAGCTAAAAGTAACATATCATGTAGGTGACCTGGCGGTCTAGGGGTAAGGTGTCAGACTTCTGTACTCGCGGCCGGGGTTCAATCCTCGGTCCCGGCACAGATTTATCTGATTACCAAACCCTTCCTTCACCTCTGACAAGACAGCTTGTGAATGTAGGGAATGCCAGGCCTCCACCGTGGTTCGGATTCCACGTTAAACTGTAGGTTCTCCATTTAATCTCACAATCACCCTACCATTACACATTAGCGTAAGTGCGTATAGCCCGAACATGTAGTAAGACGCGGTGCTAATAATAATAATAATAATAATAATAATAATAATAATAATAATCTTACATATTGTGTTAGTTGTAGTTTATATTCATGAGAGAATGTGGTTTTGTAACGCCCAAGTTGTGGATTAATGTCAATTTGATGGCCTGCTTTGATTATCGAGCATATGTCATGAAGTGCACTTTTTGTGAGCACCGTTTCTTAAAGACATTTTTCTAGAAATCACATTATTAACTGCACTTGTCATGTGTTTTTTTTTATGTCCAAGAACCCTTTTGAGTTATTCTTCCCTTGAATTTCGGCATTTTCTTCACGAGCCTGTAAAAACAACAACCAAATAACTGTCCGTAGCTACCCGCCAGGGAGGGTGTCTGCAGCTACCCTCCAGTCATTATAAGCAAAGCCCATCCAACACATGTATAATTTATTTTAATATATTTCATTCTAAACATACAAATATTGAGTACTATACAACATAGTAATGAAGTAAACAATAAACAATATCTACCTATTTTAATACATCAGAGCTTCATAAGTTATAATGGCACCAGTTTGAGAATTGAAAATATTGCTTTCACACGCTCCCTCCTTGTTGTCTAGACTCCAACTGCTAGCAAGGGGTTCCGTGGCCAAAGAGGAATGTGAGGAAATGTAGTTAGTGGCGCTAAACACTGTCCGGAGCTATCGGCCTTCTTTCCGCCTAAGTTGCTAGGCCTAGACTCACACTCATGTGTATTCTCTGAATAATTTATTTTGTTCTCTTCTATTGATACATTTAAATTTTGATATACACTTTGAGGATCATTTTTAACTGGATCAGTAATTTTTAAAACTTTAAGCTCAAAATTCTTATCTAGCTTAACACCTATTATATTCTTTGGATTGAAAATTAAGACAACTGTACAGTACATGGGAATTGAACCAGAAATATTTGGTTTAGTACGCCAGTGTTCTAACCATTGAAATATCCAAGGCGAGGAAATTGTCGGCTGGACAGCAAAGTGGTTAGAGCATTGTCGTACTTAGCCAAAGGTCCCAGGTTCGATTCCAGTGTCCAGGTGTTATTTTTCAATTTAAACAATATGATATATAGATGCGGCTATAGCTGTGCCCAACAAATATAATAGCTTAGCTGATCCATCTTAACATCTACTAGCTGAATCAACTGATACACGACTTAACAGATTAACCTATCTCTAGTCTAGTCCAAACATTATAATCTGGTCACGACATAAATTCACTTGAAGCTGTAAATCGCACATAATCTAGAAAATACTTCCAAAAATGTCCTCTTCCTAGCGGTTAAAACAAGAACTTTGATCTAATTTAATAATTTAAAATAATAAACCTTCTACGCACAGCGCAATCAGTACATTTAGGGATTTAAATTAGTAAAAATATAGCGATTTAAAAAAAATAAGATATACTTATTTTATAGTGTTTATTAAATTATTTTAGTCTGAGTTAGTCATTTAGAACTTTTAGACATCTTTTGCACTGTTGTCAACGAAGGAAAGTGGGCGAAAGAGAGAGAGAGAAGAAAATATTGAGCATTGTCAGCTGAAACATAATAATTATTATCGCTAGCTATAACCAACTCCCTGTATTTGTAGGCCTACCTTTCCAAAGCACCAACAATATTAATTTTTATACAGACTAAACAATTTCTTGTATCACTTGTTGACTGATGAGGGGGTTGAGGTAAAACATGATAACATTCATAAAATTAGATGGGATGTAGTCATTATTCAAACTTCTATGGAAATCCTAAGATCCAGCTATAAAACAATAAATAAAATATTTGTAGATCCTCAAGGTCTTGACTGACTATTAAAAATAACTTGTATTTCAAGAGGTCAAGAAATCACTGCTAACACAATTTTTCATAAAATTAGGGTTATCTCATTTTTTTTCCTGCCCTAGCCCCCTCCTATATGATTTATCAGAATACTATATGCATAGGCTTATATATATATATATATAGCCTTTATATACTAACATATATAAAACAATCTATATAGGGCCTACTGCTCGATCGTGCTATCAGCATATTCACTAATGGGGTAGGGAAAAGCAAGGTTGAAGGAAATTAAGGAAAGCATTTAGGACAGACCATCTTTGCTAGAGAACACCCGGCTGGGATTCGAATTCCAACCTCTCCATAGCCGGTAACATAGATAAGGGATTGGCCGGTAAATCAAACTAGATGACCTTGACATTTGGTCCGCGTGCCCACCGATGTGGGATAAGTGCAGATTAAGCACTATTCATGGTCTTGTACGTGAGATTGAAAGTACTAATTATGCACTAAAAATAGGGAGAGTTCAGATTTAGTGCTTTGACTGTGAAAGGCGACCTGAGTATAACATTTATATTAAGTCACAACTAATCTTTAGCTTTAAGGTGCAATAGTGATTTAAGGCACAAACGCACTCTATCCACGGGACTAGGGATTTACATAGCGGTGACAACTCGACGCACCTTTGGTCTCCGGACCAAAGACGGAAATGATCAGGTCGGTGAAAGTGCTTTATGACCGATAGAAGAGAGAAAGTTCCGGTGAGTTATTTACCAAGTTGCCTTTATTTATTTCGTCCTCACTGGGAAAACAAAACAACGGCGATACACACTACACGGACTAGATGGTAATTGTCTTCGTCGGCCATTATGTAATCAGCGACGCTATATTAAAAGTGAGCATGCAAATAACAAAACACGAAATTATGAGTTATGAAACAAGCGGATTTTAAAAGGTGAATCCATTTGTTGTTTGGACTAGGGATAGTTAAAACTCAATAATAGTCTACTCAACCCCGATTTTTTTTTTTCCCCTCAGCACCGCGTCTTATTACCCGTAGTAGTTACGTTAGTGTTTTTAGGGATAAAGAAGGTTACATTTATAGGAAATGTACCCGCATGTGCGTGGAGGGGGAGTAGAAGGCCTTTTAGGAAGAACCATCCTCAGTACACCCGACCGAAATTCGAGCCTGGATTTCCCCGTCCTCGGTAGTCCAGTATACTGAGAGAGTGACGCCCTAGACCATGGGGCCATTGAGGTGGGTGAAATAGAATTATTGCTTTGCCTAAATTAAGCAAAAAACATGTTGCGTTAATTTAGTTGGTTACTCGCTTCGGTGGCCGCATGTTCTAAGGCGTTACTCTCGTAATAGACTATAACGCTGATGGTAGGGGGATCGTGGTTGGATCCTGGTCGGGTGACTGATGGTGATTTTCCCTAAATGGTTTCCCACTCTTTCTCTCACCACGTAAAGGTGGGTCCACTTCCCCTAAATATAACCTTCCTCATCCCTAGCCCATTAGGGTAATTAGTACATAAGCCTATATCCCGAATGGGCAGTAAAACGTGGTGCTAAATAAAAAATAAAAAAAAACAATGATAAGACCATTGACACATTCGACAGTACACACCTTGTCTTCAAAAACTAATTACTAAATTACTTTCGAGTGAATTGAATCTGCACGTTTTATTTTATATATTTTAGTTAAGATGCTAATACAATTCGTTTAATTATTAATCGAGCGAACTTGTGTTATTGGGAGTTAGCCTCTTACCAATAATAGTTATATTTCCATAAAATAAAATAAAATATGGTATGATATTGGGTCATCGCAAGCCATTGTCTTTAATCCACGTTTTTAATACACGCTCATCTGAGTGCTTGTGCCTTCCACCCTCATCCACTCCTCCTACTTTAATTGAATGCAAAATTGTGGGCATGCACTGTAGACATCTTTACTGATAGAGTGTTTATTTAACTCATTTATACCCCTGATTCCATATCCCTTAGAAATCGTATTTGTACCCATTTGAAAAAGTGTCCTCTCTTGTTCCCATAGATACAGTACTGTAAACCTGCTTGTATGCAAGGTCATGAACACAACAATCTTGTTATTTTCACTTTTTTCTATTATGTTCTTGACATAAGAAACATTATAAACAAAGATTTTATAACTCTACACAAAATCACATGAATGTGAGGTAAACCTAATAGATACATAGAGGGAGTCTTTTCCAATTCATATTTTGAAATTTTCAGAAATATCTGAATATTCCAGTGACTTTAAAATGTACTTGACTTTTCGCTGTAACACCATTTTCTCTGATTTTTATATTTTTTATGTGTGTATCTACCCGATATACACACAAATAGAGTTATTTTTAATTGAATAGCCTTTGTCTTTAGATATATGTGAAACCTTTATTTAAAACAGTATTTACTTGGTGCAGTAGATCGAGATTAACCGAGGAGTCACATATCAAGGTCACGAATAAATACAATGAAACCAGTCCCGATTGTTAGTAAAGTTGTCTCTTGCACCAATTTGGAAGGACTCTATTAAAAACCAAGTTACTACTGTGGGCTGACAGTGTTACAAATGGTCACGGCCAGTGGCGTAATATCAAGAGCGTGGACTCTGGTGCAATGATTGTAAACGGGCCATTAATATAAGTTTTTTTCAAAACGTGGACATAGTAAAATATATAACCTTAATTAATAGCACGTTATTATAATTAATAGCTTTTATAAATAGTAATAGAAAAAGGGGCGTTTTACCATAATCTACTCAGGAACCCTTTTCATTGGCTGAACGGATCTCCAAGCTCCTTCCCTTTACCTAGCTTTAACCTCTGGCAGAGAGAGTGAGAAAGATCTAGTTTCCCACCCCTACGGATTCAGTGTAGGACCACGATGATGCCGACTGAAGACCGTGGAGGAAGCCTCGGCCAAACATTGTCAAGGCAGGACATCGACCAGATTGGTTGCTTGACTAAACGATACATCACATTTATTTGACTGGTTAGAATTGATATTATTTGCTAACAGAATATCTCTCACAATATTTTTTCGGACTCTGTTGGCTTGTATTGATCTAAAATCAGCTTCCATTGAATTGTCAGCAGGACGTTTACATGGCAACTTTTATGATGGAATTGCGCCTGGTTTTATCTTTCTACTTTTTTGAGGAGAATATTGCAAAAGACGACATTGTAATGACTTCTGGAAATCTTCTTCGGCAAAATGATCAGAACAGATTGTGGCTGGAAGAAAATGTTATAAGTAGCTTAGAAGAAATAGTCTAGTTTAATGAAATAATAATTTTGTAAATATATATTAAAAAGTACTAGAAATTAAAATTATAAAATTAGTATTTATATTATTTTCAAGAGCCTTGTTAAAATATTTAATCTTAAATTAGAAACTCTATAGTCTTATTTTTGCTCCACGACTACCTACACATCTAGGCAATACGCATTTATTTACAAAAAATAGCATGGATATGAGAAATATAAAATCTAGAGGAAATGTACCCGCATTTATACATGGGGAAGGCGGAAACCATTTATGAAAATCTACCCTTATCACACTCGGTTGAGAATCACTACCAAACAAGATTAGATGAGCTTAATATTAGGCTAAGTCCACGTGATAACCTATTCCTGTCAAACTAAACAATCAAATCGCTTGGTACATCTATGGCAGGGCTTTATAACTTTGAAATACCAGAAGGTCACAGATGAGTCCCCGAGTCTCTCATGATAGGCTAATTTTTGTCAAGCTATGTAAGAATGAGAAAAGTTATTTAATTGTGTATGAAATAAGAAATGGTGATCTAAACATATTTTCTGACAAACGTATATATACTATCTTTGATACGTCAATATAATACAGCAGATGTAAGGAAGAAATTAAACATAATCATCAGTTGGGGCATTCATCGATTTTCCCCCCGCAATTCAAAAATTTTCATATAAACATCCAATTTTACTAGAGTGAATTACTTTTACAAGAAACCTGGTGAGACACCATTTGGGGAGCCCTGATTTATAGCAATAACTTAATATTGTTAAAATATTGCATGGAGAAAAATCATGTAAAACTCGCTCATTTTAAGCGTATTTGTCAAAGAGTTAATATATTGTATACTATATACCATTGTTGAAAGTACGAAATATTATATTGCATGTTTAAGATTTTAAAATACTGACAATTAATGACAAATTGTAACAATGGCAGAAAGACAATGACAAATTAATATAATCGAACTAAAACGATAACGTAGAGAAAATTTCTATTAATAAAATACAAGCTATAGTATTGCTAAACTTAAATAATAAATTTACAGTTTAATCTGAACTTTTTGTCCACTTTTATAAATGAAAAGCATTAAAAAAATTAATATTCATTCACCCGCATCGTCGGAACGTGTAAACAGTCTGATCTAATTTGGTTTGTCAGTGACAGAGATTGGGGTTCAAATACCAACCGGGTTTACTTAGGTTCATGTTCCTAAATGGTTTTAAACTCCCCTTCCCCTCAATTTCCTACGTTATTAATACTATTAATTAATACTAATTATTACTTACAAGATTTTAGATTAAATTTGTCCTCCCTTTTACATGCCACTATCCACTTTCTTTTATTAAGTTCATCCTTCGGAAAACCAAAATATTTAATATTGCTGCCTTTAGTTTTTTGAGAATAATTACTACACCCATGCACTGCACAACTTGGCATGATTCCTACTCTTTAAAACGTTTAAATACACTAAAGAGGTGGTATGTTTGCTTGGTTTCCCTCAAGTTGTTCCTTCTACAGTTACCCGATTCACCCGAAGATGACGTCATGACAAGAAGGAAGGGTGGGAGAATATGCGTACGGTTTCACCTTACTTCCTCACACCACAGGTTAAACCAGTAGCCTGTAGTTGAATATTTCCAGGCGATAGTAGTTTTAATCCTTCTTGCTGTTTTGGAAGCTGTAGTGCCTTTAAAAAAAACGTGTAAAGAAGGAGTTCCCTGAAAAATAATCCCGTACTTTCTCAAGTTTTGGTCAAATTGCTCAGATCTGTAGGGTCTAGGCCTATGCACACTTTTTTTTTTGGTTGGATAGAGAAATAAAATTATACTTTTACGGCCTCGTTTTTTATTTTTAGAAACAAATACCGCTATCTATAATTATTTTCTGAACTAATTTTCTATTAGTTATATTTGTTTTTCTTGTGGTGGTAATGGACGTGTAGTTTATTGTGGATGTGGAATAGTTAAGCCCAATTCTTTTATCCATATGTTTGATGAGTTGACTTAAGAGATGTTTCATAATGCACAGATCGCGTGCAAATGTTTTTACATAATCTAACATAACCTAAACCGTGTCTAAATTCGTTAATCCTAAAAGTTTGGCCTAACTTATAGGATAAATTATTATAGCCTACAATTTTACTAACCCAAACCAGGGTTAGGTTAGATGACATTTGCATGCGAACTGTGAATGATGAAACCCGTCCAAGGTCGATTCAAGGTCGATTCATAATATGAGTTATGAAGAATGAAAACTAGTACTACCTAAAAACAAGGCTAGATCGGTTTATCCTACAAGCAGCAGGAGTTGATTTGACCTAGACCGAACTAGTTAATCCTGAAATTGGGTTGGGACAGTAACATATAGGCTCATATAATTAAGAAATAGCGCCCATAAGCCGAAATAATAATACTAATTAACTTGATAATATTAAACTTTAAACTACCTTACCCAGATATAAAATCTCCCTTAAATTAAGCAGCTCATCTCTAGTTAAACTTGCTACTAGAGATGATAGAAAAGAAGATGGTGGGAGGATAGTAGTGATGGGCAGAATCGGATAAATAGAATCTATTCATTTGATTCTTCTAAATCGATTCATTCGATTCTTTCAAAATCATTCGAATTAAAAAATCATTAGAATGAGAAAAACATTTGAATGAAAACATAGCTGACTTGACGCGATCTGGCCGATTCATTCTCTTACCCCACCCTTGCCAGAAGTGCTGAGGAAAATCGACCTTATAATTATGAATGTTTCCAGGCTATCTCTATACAGATCTTCATTTCTATTAGGTTCATTTTCAATAAATAGTCCCCATTGCTACACAATAATCGACCTTAGGCATTCGAATGATTCTAAGGCTAATTTAATACAAAGTTTAAGAGGTTGTACAGTTTACAATCGAATAACAGCCAAAAATAATTTTAATGAAAATTACAAAATGATTCGATTATTTTGCTACATTACTACGTGATTGTTCTTTTTTATTTCCTTAATATTTTACATTCCTAACTAATCGCATATAGCACAAATGGTTTTTTTAGAGATAATTTCTTTTAATGTTGACTTAAATTTATTAAATAGATAAGTATATACTTTTATGTATTTAATAAAACATTGCCCGGCCGTAATATTCAGATTGTATTATAATTTTATTCACTGAAATAATTTTACGATTGTAAGCTTATATATTTTTGTTATGTTTAGGAAATATTAAAGGTTACATTATTTTGACTCTTTTAAACACAAAGGTATGTTCCTTATTTAATTATTAATCGTACGCAAAAGTATTTATATTAATTTCGAGCTACTTATTTGAGAAATGCGTATAATGCTGTATAGTATTTTGTTGTGGCTGTACTTTGGTCTTTGACACTGTCACAAGGAACTAAATGCAGTAATAGAAAAGTTTTGATAAGCTGCAAACGTAAATGAATGCGTGTTGGGAGATCCAACAGCAGGGTAAAGAGAAAAGTAGCACAAAGCAAAACGAGCAATTAGTAACTACTTTTAGAAGTAGTAAATATCCTATTATATCCGACTCTTTACTACTTCTCAAAATCATTTGAATGATTCTTTCGATTCATTCGATTATTTTTCAAAGAATTGAATGATTATTCGATGCTTAAAATCATTCGATTATGCCCATCACTAGAGGATAGTGGGGGAGTGGGAACTAACAATCAACCCCGTTTAAATACACACAGCACCATTCTTCCCCATCAAGATGGCTGCAACAGGTGGTGTCACTGTGATCCTTGATTCTACCGCTGAATGGTCACTTTCAATACAGTGAAGTATTAGAAGAAAACCACATCAATATGATGTTTATTTCATGCCGAGTTACTGAGAAACTTTGAGAGAACCACATAGAAATAAATTTAAGATGTTATTAAATGACGAGAAAGAATATTTGAACGGAAATAAAATGTGGAGGTATGTGAATGATTCTTAATATCATGATAGAAAAATCTTGCCCAGTCAACGGGTCTTTAGCGTAGAAGATGATGGAAACTATAAGGCGAGACTGTAAGAGGATTCAAGAATAGTATGGACTTGACAATCGGAACTTTCGGCCAGTGAGAACCTCAAAACTAAAAATTTGATGTTAAAATAGCCTTCTTATGGTTATATTGATGAAATTATATATCTGTAGCCCGCCCCAGAAAGATAATAAAAAAGAGAAGCATCTGATTGCTTTAAAAGGCTTTTAATGGGTTGAAATAAGCTCCCTCAAGATTCAATAAAGCTTTTACTGAATTTTTGGAATCCAAAGGACTAATTTGTAACAATCTAGAACAATGCATCTTTAGAAACGAAAGCACATTATTTATAACCATTTTTATCTTATGGTTTTTTGCTTGGAAGTGAAGAAAATGATATGAATAAATAGATAAAATGCTAAAATGGAATTTTAGATAATGATGGTTGAAAATGTTAGTACTTCTTTGGGGATAGAAATAAAAAGAAGAAAATATAATTATTTCTTAGAAAAGTATTTGTATTCACTGTTGTAATAAAAATACATGTATTCACACCCAAATGTGTGTCGTTACCACCAATCAGCACGAGAACAAAAAAAAAAAACTAGAAAAACATTATATTAAATCTTAATAATAACATGTATAATAACTAGAGCCCTACCTAACTGAAGGCTGCGTTATCTGATATCTTGTTATCTTAATTGATCACTCATATGTAGCTGACAATTCCCGGACATCCATCACAAACTATGCTTTAACATATGAGTAAAGAATGACCCTATGTATGGAACGATTCCTGGATAGCTCAGTGGTAGAATATTGGCGTACTGAGCCAAAGGTCCTGGGTTCAATTCCTGTGCCCAGGTGTAATTTATCAATTTAGAGAATTTATTTAGATGTGGTTATAACCATAACTAACAAATATAATAGCCTAGCTATTAAATCCATCAAATTATAGTTTTCTTAGTTCCATTGATGTCCACTCCAGTGTTAAGGTGTTGTAGTCAAAACACTATTCAAGCTTTCTTTGAGGTCATGAGGTCTGGACACCAAAGTGGATGCTTTTCAATACTAGTCAACTTGTGTGCCACAGTTTAGTTCAGTTGAACAAAAATTCATGACACACTCTTCATTTCACCTCATTTTAGATTTGGTTTACTTTTATTAAAGTTGATATATTTTAATAAAAATAAAATACTTCATATAGAACCTTTGAATCCCCAAGGATTTTTGAACTCAATAAAAAGTTTACATTCAAGATTGTCCCCCCCTCCCCCTCACCCTCTTACTATATGTATGAGTGTTATAATGATTGGATTATAATAAACAATGTTAGCATTTAGTTATTGTTACTATTTTCTATTAAAGCTTAAGAATTAATGTAGAAACATAAGCATCTTATGTTTACCATATTTTCTAAAATTTGAAATAAGGTGATTGGCACTTTTCATTTGGTGTGGAACTGCAGAGCCGTGGGAACAAAGAGTTATCTTCAAGTTTGTTTATTGTTTTGCAATTTTCTTTTTGTAAACAGTTTGTTCAAGAATAGAAGCATGTTGATTAAGTTAAACTTTTTCTATACACACCTCCTTTATCATTTTAAGAGTGATCAAATATTGATAAAAATTTGCTTGCTTCATAACAAAAAAATAAGAAACCTTAACAGTTAATAAACATTGATACATTATCTTAAAAGGAGTGTAGAAAATATTAACATAAACATTTCACTTGTTTTCGGGAAAACTGATATTTACCAACATATAATTTCTCCGCAATTCCTGTCTGGTAGTTAGCGCCATCTACGGTGTCCGTGATCCATCTGCTCTTCTTGTTGGTGTGGAAGGATATTTTGGTCTGTTGTGAAGCTACACCACGCCTTTCACCCTTCCACCCACCATGCCACAAAATAGGTTTTAGACTTGCACTTAACAGGGTCAGGGGCCTTGAGCCCAACTCTACCAAAAACCAAAGAGAACTGTGTTAAGGAAAAACTGAAATAAGTAATTTGATACCTTCCCGAGGAAATGACTAAAATTAATGAACATCATTTATTAAATTCCATAACACTCCAAGAATAGCTAGCATGTATTTATAAAGGGTAATCTTAGTTTCCCCAAATAGTTCTATTTTCTAAAATTAGAATTTTAAAAGAAAATACAGTTAGATGAAATATTGAGGATAAAAAAACTATTATAATTCTTCAAAAAGATTGTGATTGACCATTTTTGGAAATAAAAATATCAATTATTATCCTTGAGAAAAGGTTTTTATTTGACATTTAACTATATGGCAGCAGATAGCTCGAACGGGTGGGTAGTAAGACGTGAAACTAAAAACATTTTGGCAAATTTACCAACTGGGTCCTAGCCAATGTGTATGTTATACAATTTACCAGGGTAAGTTTGTTAATAAACAGCCTAGTGAGACAACCATGCATAATTAGTTGGGAATGGTTTGTATGAATAACAAAAGCAAATGCGTTTTTTTAGCTCTGCCGGAAGATTTTTATTCCAGTAAAGATACAAGTTTGGTGGTACTTATACCCAAGCAGAAATATACATGATCCATAATATATATCTATACAAGATTAATATTTAATATTCTTAATTTTTATATACATACATACAAACAAGTTAAATAATGAACCAATTTTACTGACATCCTTAATTACATTATTCTTTACATTATTTTATGTAATTCACTTATGCACAAACTATAATACACATTTTATGTATAGAGATTTGTTTGTTAGGTTATATACTTTTTTTAACAACAGTAAATCATTAAAAATATATAAATTTATACAAACAAAAACAAAATAAAGAGTACTTATGGTTTTCATTCAGCCCTAATTTTGTTCGAACAACAATGAAATGAGCTCTTTACAACAAAATTCAAGCAAACACAAATCTTTTCAAAATGTTAAGATAAAGTTAAATAACTTTGACTGTAGTAAATTATAAATAGTGTAATCCCGACCACCTTATGTAAACAAAAAAGGACAAAATGCTAACCAAACAATTAGTTTTCTACATACAAGAGGCAAGTTATAGATAATAGATTGTTGCCAAAAATATTCCCAATCAACAGTGTACATGTTTTAACACAGGAAATGTAATATTAAAAAGTAATTAGAAAAACATACACATACATGCATGTGAACATTTAAATTTGATTTTGAGAAATTCGAGAAGTAAAATGAATGAAAAAAAAAATCATCAGTACAAATCTTAAAGCTTGATTTATTTTTTTATTCGCCTTGATGTAAACAAATGCACAGCACAAAGCTTTTCAGTCGAGTTAGAGCTGTAACTTAAAAGTCACTATCTCTTACGACAAGCTTGCATGTTGACCAGCTGAAGGAGTCAAATATAGTCTCTATTTCTACTAGTTCAACATCTGCGTTTGAATTTTAAATGCAACACATTTAAGATGGAAGAAACAACATGTACAAAGCAAAAATGTTGCTGTAGGAAATTTTGTTATACAAAGTGTTACTATGATTTTAAATTAAACTAGCTCAAAATGAAAAAAAAAAAAAAAAAAATCATTGTTGGGTATATTAAAAAAACCTTTGATCATATGATTGCAAGAAAACCATACTCATTTGCATGAAGTGGATCTTATTCTCACATAATAAAAACATTTTAATGTTTGTTTCAGAAAGACAGAAAATTTACAATTAATCTTCTCTGAAAGAAATAACGATAAAAAAGAAAATTGTATTTAAAACAAATAACCAAATCTAATAGTAAAAAATATAATTTTCCATTACAGGATCAATTATCACTTTATTAAAAGGCGATTTTACTTTAAAAAAATCAGTTCATGACCTTTGTCAGATTACAAGGTCAACAGCGACCTCCCAGAACTGTGCAATTTGCTTGGAATCAGGAGCTTAGGACACATGTAGTTAACAAATGTGAATGAAAAACAGATTCACGGGTATGCCACATACTGGATAACCTGCCTGAACACATCCACCAAAAACTTTGGGCACCTCTGTTTTAGAGTACTTAAGGGTTTAGCATGAAATAGCCAACACGAAAAAAGTGTTAAGTTTTTTTACTGTAACATTAAAGTAGTTTAAATAATTACTCAACTGTTAGATATTTTTATAATGGGGAAGGAATAGATTTGGTAACTGACTCCATGCTGAGCGCCAATGAATTTTTTTGGATATATATCCTGTTAGACCAGGAGCTGGCTGTACGTAAAAAACACATAATGCAGTAACAGCTGGGAACCTGTGACAATGTGTTATATTCATGGGCCAGAGCCATGGCAGACCACTGGAGTGGGTCCCAACTCTGAGGTTGGACCCGAGCATTGTCAAAAATCTGGCTATCTTGAAAATATTTTTAACAGTCTGTCTTTGTTATAAATTGGTTATTTAATTTTAAAGAATCCAACAGAAAAGGATCAACAGACATTTTGGGTGGTTCAAAGCTCCTGCATTAATTATTAAAAATTGCAAAAATGTACCTAGTAAAAGAATATTATTTCTAAAAGTTTACCAGTAGAGGGATCATTAATTTTTTGACCCTAGGAAATAGAAATCCAACCCGCAGTTGATTTTCATGGTCCTGGGGAGAGGCACACTCCCCAAAATTGTGTGCACATGCATGTATTTTTACATAATGAGTAATAGCTCAACATTCTGTTTGTCACTTAATTTCATCAATATAATACCACCCACAGTCAAATTCAGTGGCTGTGAACGTCAGGGTCGAATTTGGCATCTCAACACACCAACAATGGAACATACTTTTTCTCTATTTTTTTCTATCTCGACCTTTTTGGGCATATGTGTGGGATGTGGTGAGTCAGTCTGTTAATAGTGCATAAAAAGTTACAATTAAGATAATAAATAAGTATTTATGCATATGAAATTAGCTCTCAAATTTGTATACAGATATTCAGATATAAATGTTTTTTTTATTATCTTTTACAAATTCAGCTTTCTGTTGCTTTACATTTATAATAAAATTACAGCTTGATTTAGAATTATAATTTATCCTTTTATTTTACTATACATATTATATATATACTCCTTACAACATACCTTGCGCATTATAGGTTGGCATTTCTTATCTTCTGATAAGTTTTTGCAAAAGTAACTTTTTAAACACGTAATGCATACATTATCTGTAAACCAAGTACAGGCAATCATGAAAATAAATATTAGAACTATGTTTAATAGATTTAAATTCATTTAGATAGTGGAAAAAATTAATATCACATTTTTTTACACCAATACACTGAAAAACTTTTGTCCGAAACATATTTTTTGGGGTGAGATTAATGGCTTTTGAGATATTTTATTGTATTGATTAAGATGACCCACGTTGTGTCTCATTCATCTTATTCTACTGCTGCCAAACTGTTAAAACGATGAGTTTGACTGCGGATTGTATTTGTACTCTTAAAAAATTCTAATGCAGACGATGCTACTTTTGGCAGCCTGTTACTCATAATAAAAAAGTACCTAACTGTACAGACACCTAGTTTAACCAGTATTGTGTCTGTTTACTAAGTTTAAGGTCCTGGGTCTGATTCATAGCAAGGACGAAAAATTCAACATAGGTGAAACTGGGGCTTCCTTTTCAGGTATAAATTAACAGCCAAGGGACTTCCTGCCATCTAGTAATGTATTTTAAATGTTAACTCAGGCCCCCCTAAACTTGTACTGTTCCAATTAAGAAGCAAAATATGTGAAAACAGTTTTTAATACATTTTTATGTGAGCACACTGTAGATATTAGTTTGAAAATCAACATCAAACAATTTTTTTTCTTTAAATTTTCCTCGTTTCTTTGCAAACACCATGCTATTTTGTGTTGCTTCTTCTAACATTTAATTACACTAATGAGGCAGAGATTAGAATGTACTCACATATGTGTGGTGAGTGTATGGAAAAAACACCCTTAGTGAAAACCAAACCAGGATTCAAATCAAACCATACAAGCTTGGTAATTAGTCTGTTTCCCTTGCATCTTATATTCAAAAAACAAACGGTTTGGTGTGTTTATTGATTTTACAAATAAATCTTATGAAATCGAATTTACCAATAATTGCTTCTGCAATCTTTTGCATTTTCGTATATGAAATTTTATATAAAACTTGGTTGTTTTTGAGTATAAATTTTGAATTTTTAAAAAGTATTGAGATTTTCTCAAAATTCCACAAAACCTGACAGTTTCTTAAATAAAAGGATACCATATGTTACCACTTGATTAAAAAATAAATATTTAAGTAAGTCCAAGTACAATCATTGTTATTGTCACAACATAAATAGTATTAATATTAAATTAGTAAATTATGCTGTCACTCTAGCCTCAGATTTACCCCCCAATTTTACTTTCTACCCTCTCCCTAAGCCAGAGGTTCCCAAACTTTTTAAACAAAAGTAGCCCTTGCACTAGAAAAAATAAATGCTGGGGCCCTTATAGCATTTTTTGCACAAATATTATGAACATTCAATAACGAGTTAGCTTTTGCAAGCAGAAAAGTATATAAAACCAGAAAATCTTACACGTTTTCTCTGCACTTTTGGAAAAAGGTTCTTTATTCATATTTAAAAAAATGGCAATCCTAATTATTCAAGCTATTATATGGTGTAAAAAATCAATAAACAATATTATAAAATTGCCTCATAGGTTCTGAAATAGCTGGAGCCTAGTTTGAAAAACGCTGCCACAAACTACTAATGCGACCAAGTGCAACACAACCAAATCATCAACTCTGACTCCCATAACAACTAAACAGCATTGTCGACTTTAGGCAGAAAGTGATTTGCAGTTTGTTCTGTCAAACATCAAACCAAATATTCAAGAAATGATGAAAACAAAACAATGCCAACCATCACCATAATCTTCAGTCATTTTTTTCTACCCCTATCCTGCCACTGTTAAATTGATTTTTGTAAAAGATAAAGAAGTGCCTAGAAAGAATTTAAATTTGTTCCTGTATAAATAACCCGGAGAATAGGGGTAGGGGGTCATGGGAATTTGGTGATCTACCAAGAGGTGCATCAGCTGAAAAAGGTTGGCAACCACTGGTTTGGAATAATGAAACATATGAAAGACCAAAAAATGCAAACAAAACAGTTTAGTTTAAAACAAAAATGAATCTCTCTTTGAAATTATTTTATAAACAATATTAGTTTATAATGATGTGTGTTACAAGCTTTTAAAATTAATTTCAAATTCAGTTTTAGTATAATTAAATATGAAAATGAAATTTATTTGCTGAAACAAGTTTTTAATTATATTGGTTTTTGAGTTTGTACACACTACAAAACAAATTGATGACTTATTTATTTTTGTGCACCTTCAATGTAAACAAATCTGAAGAAAAGATACATTTGAAAGGTAATAATTATGAAGTGTGTATTTTGTGCTATGAAAATAAAAACCAAACCAATCATCAATATTATCAGTTTTTTAACACAATGATTATTATTTATGTTGTTTTTACCTTTGTAGTGCATTGATGCATTTTACATAATGTTTTATAGAAACATGTTCTGTGCTTTGCTTAGCGCTCTAAAGTAATAAATAATGCTATCCAGGAAACACCGCGAAACAAAGTAATACAAAGTACAATCAATTCCCATAAAAATATGTTTCAAAATAAAAATAACACTATGAATATGTAATTTTACAAATTACAAGTAATACTTAACCTTACAATGTTGAGAACATAATTTATCACATTTTTTAAAACTAATTATACTGTTTTAAACAATTCTAATAAAAATTTCAAACAGGTGGTAACCCTATGTCACAACAAACTCCAAACAAATCAGATTTAATTTAATTTTCAGTACAAAGTATGAATAAAAACACAATGCAAGCAGATAAAATATGTTATGCACTTTAAGTGTAGGATTACAAATAAAATAAAACACATTTTAAGTTTGAATAGTCTCAATTTGACTCGATATAGGTAACAACTAATCCATTCAAGTGGTTTACTTTTGAAGCCCATCATTAAAAACAACCACAAGAAAATAAATGAATATAACTAGTTTAGAAATTTAATAGATGATAACTAAGAGGGCACATTAGGCAATAAAATTACTAATATAAATGATCAGCTTTGATATTATTTATGAAATAGTGACAAGTGATTAAATAACAGAAAAATTTATAATATATTAAATTGTAAAGTTGAAAACAATAATTGATGTGTTTGAGTTATAATTATTAAAAGTGGAAGAATAAAACTGTATAAAATAAGTTTGAAACATTAAAATTGATCAAGAGAATTAAATGATTTTAAGTTCAAAGTATGAATATTTGCCAAGTAAATCCCTTGTAAATCAAAGTGAGCAAAGGTTGAAATTATATAATTAATGATTGGAACATAGATACAAAATATTATAAAACTTATATTAATGATTATTCAAAAGTATGTAATAACATTAGGTTTCTTCTAATTTCTTAAAAGTAAATGTAATTTGTGTGTACATTAAACTAATGTAGAGACTTAATTGGATTAAGAGGTTGAACAATAAGTTTAACAAATGAGTTGAAACACAATTGTGTGATGTCAATGAAATTTATGGTATTATTTGAAAATATGAAATTGAATAAAATAATTTAAAATTACCTACTTTACCTTTCTTATCCGTTAATTGATGGTGCCTTTCTCCTTTGGATATAGTAGATTTGATCAATTTTAATTATTTTATTCAATTTTATATTACCAATTAATATTACAAATTTCATTGACAACACACAATTAATGTATCACAACCTTATATCAGTCTGTAGCGTGGCAGTCCACTGAGCTAAGGGGCCCCAAGTTCGATTCCCGGCATAGCTGGAAAATTTATCAATGATGAAATGTGGGTTTATCCTTTCACAATGATAAATTAACAGCGGGTATTGGATGTCGTGCCTGCCCTAGTCTTGAGTTAGTTTATAAGGCATATAAAGCTATGACAGGCCTAACCAACCGATGGTGGAAAATGTGTGGCTTGGATAAAAATAACTGACCCAGGCCACAGGCTGGAAACATTATGGATGCAAAGTAAAGTAAATTCATGTCTTAACTTGTTTATTAACATTTATTGTTCAACTTTTAGATTCGATAGAAAGTGAAGATTGATGAAGACGGAAAAGGATAAAAATTGTAAGTAGTAATCACAACCACATTTATGTAGCAAGGAATGGGGTAGATTCATCCCGATGTTACTGTGAAGTTAATTTTAGCATTGATAATATAGTTTGGAATGAGACAGTTTTATTATATTTGTGTTGAAAATAATTTAATTTTATCACAATAAGTGATTATGCAAAGATTTTTCTCTCATTTTTGGTTTGTTACCTCTGAAGTTTCGAACCTGATTATAAATATTATAAATGTATATCTTTAACTTGGGGGAGGGGGGGGGGTGTTACCTGATCTGTAACAAACATAGGTCTTCATTCAAACCCCTAACAATAATCCAATGATGGTCATCTAGACAATGCAGATCATAAAATAATAACTAAAACCTGCAAAACATTGGCTACAAAAGACGGATTGTTTCACCAAAGTTCCGCCAAGAATGACTAGTGGTTTAAATGTTTTGTTTTTTAAGGATTAATATTGATACTAATGTAGTTCTGTTTACCAAATGTTTCGAGCGTTGTATCTGAAGCTTTGTATGACATCAGTATGGTCTTGTAATTTCCAATCATTTTTAATTTACAGGGTGGGTACAAAATTTTTACTATAAAATTCCCTGACTGGTCCAATTTTTCCAGACATTAAAAAAATTCTAAACATAACCTTTTTACATGTTTTCTTTGTGGATGGGAATTTTTTCATTTATTACATTGGTCACATATTTTTTTAAACCCTAAGCTATCGAAAATCAACGTTATTATAAGTTCTTTACCTCTTTTTCTAGTATTTAATGTTTACAGTATTATTTGTGACTCTGTGTAAATCTGGTATAATGGATTGACATAGCTTGGTAATACATTTTGTTAACATCGAGAAACAAAAGCTTTCACTTTTGTTTGAATGTTAGGTGCAGAATTAGGCAAGTATTTAAATTCCCCGACTTCTAGATTTTCCCATTCTGTAGTTATCATGATTTAATGTATACGGATCACATTTTTTTAGAGAAATTCAAAGAAACCTCCATGTTATTAAATATTTTCACCTCTACTTAATTTGAGAATATGATTTGAAACTAAGGTTCATGGCTTCAGATTGCTGGTCTGACAAAGCATGACTCACTCTTTATCCAGGTCTCATTTAGGGTTGTAAAGTGAATTATTGATTTTCCAGGGTAGTTAAGGCGAGAAGACCCACAATGAATTCTAAATAACAATAAACAAAAAACCCAGCAAGTTTGGAATCTTTTCCTGTTTTTGAATGTATATGTTTTATATAAGGTCTCAAACAATTGCTGTAACAACAGTTCATTTGCTATTAAAAAAGTTATCTTGCTACTCCAAATACGTTAAAAAACAATCCACAGCCATTAGGACATACGTGTTGTGAAATACAATACCACAAGAATGTTGTGTCATCTTCATAATAGGTTTATTCCCCCCTCCATCTCACTACCAGTCAGGGCTATTCATATTTAGCTACTCTAATGTTGTAGGGATAAGAAAGGTGAACTTTAGAGTAAATGTGCTACATTTGAATTAAGAGATGGCAGGAAACCCTAACCAGATTATATATGAACTTTATATTTGGTGTGCATGCCCATTGATGCAAGGTTTTGTGATAAGTGTATGTTCAAAAGGAAGGAGGAAATATAGCCATGGTTATTCAACAAGATGGTTAGTAGCTTCTGGTAAGGAAAAAGTTCACTAAATTTAATACATTTTTGATAATTGGCCAATCTCTTATTAATCCCAAAATTGCTTACCATTTGTTGTACTGAACGATTGGCTGACCACAAAGACTAGACTTTGTGCTTTAATTATAGTTTCATAAAACATAAGAGGATATGGTATCAACTATGAGGGGTGTTCAAAAAGAAACTGAACTTTTGCTATAACATCTTTATTGCTAAATGTACAACATTTTAAGCCCTGTTCCCCTCAAAGCAGTCCATTCTCTGGCAATACACCGCTCCCAACATTGCGTCCATTTTTGGAAAGTCTCCTGGAACGCACCTTCTAGAATGGCGTGCAGGTCTCTTGTCGCATTGCCCTGAATGTCCTTTATGGTTTGGAAAGAACGTCCTTCCACCTTTCAACGTGGTTTTAAGTTTGGGAAAGAAGAAAAGTCTGCTGGGGCTAGGTCCGGAGAATATGGTGGATGGGGCACAACGGGAGTGTGATGTTTTGCTAGATAGCTGCGGACAAGGAGCGACACGTAAGCTGGCGCAATGTCATGATGCAACATCCAAGTCTGGCTTTCCCACAATTCAGACCTCTTCCTGCACACAGCATCCCTCAAACACGCTAGAATTCCATGGTAGACTTCCTTGTTTACCATCTGACCATGTGGTACAAATTCCTGATGGACAATGTCTTTGCAGTAAAAAAACACAACCAACATCACCTTGATCTTTGACCGATTCATGCCTGCTTTTTTTGGACGAGGAGACCCTTTGCACACCCACTGCAACGACTGCACCTTTGTTTCAATATCATAGCCATAAACTCACATCTCATCGCCTGTTATGATGTTCTGAAGGAAGATTTCATTGTCATTGGCAATGGCAAGCAGTTCCTGGCTGATTTCAACATGGGTCTGTTTCTGATCGTCAGTCAACAAATGATGCACGAATTTTGCAATGACATGACACATCTCAAGTTTGTCACTCAAAATTTGATGGCATGATCCTACGCTGATGCCCACTTCGTCAGCAACTTCTCGAACAGTTAAACGACGATTTCCACAAATGACAGCACAAACTTTCTCTACATTGTCATTATCTGTTGATGTGGAAGGTTGTTTAGGCTTGGGATTGTCACCGACCAACATTATGCCGTGTTAAAAACGCTTAACCCACTCATAGCACTGCGTGCAACTCACACAGTCCTCTGCCTATGCTTGGCTAAGCAATTGAAATGTCTCTCTAAAAGTTTTGCCAGTTTTTAGCAAAATTTCACACACACGCACACGCGCACACACACACACACACACACACACACAAGTTGTTCAAGCTCTTTCATTGTCACTTTGGCATTAATCCAACGAACAGCTTGTGCACATGCTCACTTCAGCGGCTGTAGCTCGCCAACTAACGGTCAGAGCAAAATGCAGCAAATGGCAGTTTGTTGTTTAAACCTGCTGCTTCATGTGCTCAGTAGCTGCAGCGGGATCCCTCTGCCAGTTGGCGCATTATTTTAAAAGTTTGGTTTCTTTTTGAATACACCTCGTAGTGTGACATGTGTTTGCATTAAAGGTGTACCAAAACCTACACAAAAACATATCATTAATTTTTTTTATCTCTTTCAGCATTAAAGCAAGAAAATTAGCATAGAGCACCTCCTATAGTAAATAATATATATTATAAATTAAGTTTTAAGAGAAAAGAAAGACCAATCTTTAGTAATTCTGTGGTATGACAAAAAAAAACAAAAAAAAAAACAATCATCAATATATTAAATAAATGCTATAAAAGTTATCAAAATATGGCCAAAGAAAGTTTTTATCAGATCCAGTCACTATATTATTACTTGTAAAAGTAGCCCTATTAAGAGCATATTAATAACAAAAACAAATATTGGTAATCAAACTGAATTTAGATTATTAAAATAGGGCATTTATAAACCTGTAGATTTTTTTGGCCTGGTTAAACAGCCTACTTTGAAAACGCCGTTTTTTGCTCTTTTTTTCCCAATGATTTCACAGGTGGTTAGCACAAGTAATGCATTTAACATTTAGTGATGCACTAACAGTGTACTTAATGTCCCTTGTACATTACTTGGCATCTGAAGTTCTAAGATGGCCAGGTCTATCAAATCATTTTCAGACATTGTGGGATGGAAGGGGTTGGGGAAGATAAAGTCACTTTTAGTACATTTTCACCTGTGTTTCAAGAATAATTTATTTTACTTTGAGTCATTACAGGTCACATTTTTAATATTAGGCCTATGCTTGTTTTTTTAAATCAAATATCAAAACCAAAATAATTACCAGGTAAAATAAAAAATACACATTTTAAAACCGGTAGTACAACACATTTTTATTTGACACCGTATGGTTTCAAAATAACTTATAAGGATAATTAAAGAGAGAGTTTGTAATGAAGGGAAAGATTTACCTTTACCATGCACATTTTTTTCCCTCTCTTATTATTCCACTATAGTTCAAATTTCTTTAGCTAATCCAGGCTAAAACCTTTAGGGGAATAGGAGATTTGACGAACCTGGACATGACCGAGACCAAAATTAAATAGTGAACTCTCAATTCTACAACCTTTCACAGTTACCTGAAAAAGCATTGTTATTGGAATTTTAACCGATTTTGTTCAACCACCAACCCTCCCACACAAAAATTGCATTTTTTAGACAATATGTGAAAAAAAACTACCTATTTCTTGAAGAAGTCCATTATGGAGGCCTGCTTCTTCTTCGTGCCAGTTTTCTCTATGAAATCTTTCACATTATAGAACTGGGACCACAGCTCTTCGCTGGGACTACAGCTCTTCGCTAGCACCCTGGCACTTAAATGCTCGAGTAGACATCCCCAGCTTTCAGAACATCTTTCGTTGTGGGGATGTCTTCAGGTTCTTCTGCCCCCTCTTCATTGCTGGACTCATGCTGCTCCATGAATATATTGGCGTCGTCAAGGGTGCCTCAAACTGTGATGTCATCATCTGCTATTATGCACTCCTCATACGTGCAGTCTGGGGTTAATCTCTGCCACGTTTCCTTGTCGCACGGCCA
>CABFVZ010000948.1:57533-69134 GCA_902151445.1 Timema monikensis
GTTGCGACAAAGGCGCTGTTTATGAGCCAGGTTGTTGTGGTTCCATAGAGGGGCCTGGTTGAGAATTGGCGTCCACTGGCAATGGGACGGCAGCCTCTTCGTTGACCTCCAACTGGCGACGATTCCTTCCATGGCCCTGAACATGTCCCACTTTTTGACCTCCTTGCCCATGTCGAGATTCCACACCATTCTCTGCACAAGCATCTCGCGGAACTTCACCTTCACTTGCTGAATTATTCCTTGATCCAGGGGCCGAAGCATGCTGGTGGTGATCTTTGGCAGAAACACCAACTGGAGGTTTCTGAGTTTGTCAAGAGCAGGATGTGCGGGACAGTTGTCGATGAAAAGAACGACTTTTCTATTTGCCGTGTTCATCTTTGAATCGAAGCCTTGAAGCCACCTCATGAACACCTCCGAGGTCATCCATGCCTTTTTATTAAAAGCATAGTCACAAGGCAGGATGTTGCCCTTGAAACTCCAGGGTTTCTTGAACTTCCCAATCACAAGGGGTTTCATCTTATCACTGCCGTCCATGTTACAGCACAGAAGGATGGGGAGGCGCTCCTTGCTCCTCTTCGCACCCTTGCATTTATCCCCTTTCACAGCAAGAATGTGATCTGGCATGAGGTTGTAGAACATCACCAGCTCATCAGCGTTGTATACATTTTGAGGCTGATAGTGCCCAAGGATGTTTCGGAGCAAGGGCATCCACTCCCTCACTGGTGATGAGTCAACCAATGTGCTTTCACTGACGACCTTGTGGCTGGATATTCTGCGACGCACTTTGAAACACTCTAGCCACCCACTTGAACACTTAAAAGTTTTCTATACCTAACCTCAGGGCCAATTCATTGGCCTTCCTCTGCATCATCGGTCTGTTTATAGGCACGTTTTGCGCTCTATGCTGGCTGAACCACTCTAGTATAGCCTGCTCCAGATTCGTGTGCATTGCACCCTTCAAATTTTTGACCTTTACATTGTGGCCTTCCTTCTGTGCTGCATTCACAATTTCTTTTCTCATTTTGAGAATTGTGAAAAGTGTCGACTCATGGATGCCATGCCGCTGCGCAATCTCCATCTTTGTAATCGACTTCTCATCCACTTCCTGGATGATCTCGTACTTCTTTATGAGCGTCAAGAAGGTCCCTTTTCCACTCATTTTGTATAAATTATAAGTTCATATCAAATAAAAAAAATAATGTGGGTCGTCAAAATTTTTTCACAAAATCAAACCAAAAACGTAACCAAATCTAGTTAACAATGGCGAAAACAATAGCGTGGGTCATCAAAAATCGTTCACAAAATCAAGCCAAAAATGTAACCAAATCGAGAATTGAAATATCACTGGCAAAAACAAGCCTGGCGCATGACGTAGTGGCAGTCGCGCACGGGTAAACATTGCCCTGCTTGCGGGAGGGGGTGGAGTGAGTCAAGTGCTAGTGGCTGGCACTGATGGGGTGGTGTCTATTTTTATACCTGACCAACCCCAGTTACTAGCAATACAGCACTCACAAAGATAATCACAGCACAGCGACTTAATAAGTGCAACAAACACATTTTATGCCAGATTTCCTTAAATTTTTCAACCTTTTTTCCCACATTTTTCACGGCTCCCCAAAAAAGGGTCGTTACTTTGAGAGGGACGCTATTCTCGGGGTCAGAGAATCGAGAGTTGGCTGTAGTTGTTTTAACAAAAAAATATAATTTACATAATTTTATTTACACTGTCTAAAGTTTGACATAAGTGTACAATAATTACATGGATTTATAAGAATTTAGTCCACACCTCATAGGGTGCAGAGATTTAAAATAAAATTGTATGCTATGCGATAGATTATTTTTTGAAAAAATTTTCTCAAATTAAAAAACACTTGCTACATTGCTTATTAAAGAAAGATTTATTTAATACATAGCCATACCTAAACTGGAATGCAGAATAATTTATTTTTAAAATATTGGATGACACTTTAAATATTCTTTTATCTTTGGTTAAAAAAGCAATTAAATAAATATACAATAATTTCTCAAATTAAAATAATAATTATTAGAGATAGGCCCAAACAAGAAAATTGCAAACTTTTGAAATATGCGTCCACCCTATCACCTTTTTGTGTTAATTTTGAACCCCCTTTTTTTTGGGTGTAAGAGTGGGAGGTGGAGTGGTGGTAGTGGTAAAAGGGGGGAATGTAGAAAATCAGTTTCATTAGTACAATATCAAAATAATTAGTTCCTATTTGCTTGACATAATTATTTTATAGTTTTGAACACTTTTAGGCCAGGAAAAATATGTTAAAATATAAACCGAAGATGTCCTTAAAGTTTCCTGTATGTATATCAAAATTTTGTTGAAATGTGTTGGACATACATTAATAAATGGAAAAGTTAGGTGGGACATCTAAATTTCCAAGATTTGTTCCTATCTAAAATAGCTAAACACCTAATCAATTAATAACTTCCGTAAAAGTAATGTGTGGGCTACTAAATTTGATAACGTTTATTCATTGAAGGCCTGTACTTTAACCACTAGACCATGGAGTGAATTCGACATCTGGTTTCCTTCCCCCATCACAACAAACAAAGAACAAAATTTTCAAAACTGTAAATTCGGTAGACATATTTTATTTGTTTGTTATGAAATAACCACTGAAAACGAGTTTATACGAGTGGATTATTAACAAGCGCACTAATTCATACAAGATATTATTAAATTATCTTTTCTTGGGTACTGTTTTAAAATTGGAGCATATCTTATGTTTCTGCAAAGTTTTATCTTTCTAAAAAACAACAAAGTTGGTTAAAAATGATGTGTCAACAGACAAATGTCTTTTTTTTTTAAGTTGTTTAAATAAGATTTACAATGAGGGTGTTATAATACCTATTTTCAAGAAAGAGGAAAGGAAGAGGTGTACACAATATAGGGTAATAATATTGATATGCCAATGTACAAAAAATATGATGAGATACTTGGAAAGAGAATAAGAAATAAAATGAAGAGGAAGGTGGAGAGAGGAACAGCACAGATTTAGGTAACAGAGGTCTACAATAGACTTTATCTTTGCCATACGACAGCTGATGTTAAGAAGGTATGAATTTGAGAAAGACTTTATGGTATTCATGAATGTGGAGATGATAGCGTGGATATAAATAAAGTTTGGAAAATATGGAGGAGGCCGAAGTGGAGAGAAGAGTTGTAGTGAGAGTGAAAAGCATGTATGAGGATAACAGGCGTTGTGTTAAGACGGAGAGTGGGAGGACGGAGTGGTTCCATATAAAGAAATTAAATCAAACACCCCACTATTTGTAATGGTAATGGATCTGGTCACAAAGTGGCAGGAAAATTCGGGAGGAGAGGGAGAGAGGAGGGGGTGAATGAAAGCCATGATGTTTGCTAATGACATGATGGTATGGGGGATAGTGAAGAGGAAGTATAGGAAGAGCTGCAGGAATAGAATGAGGAGGTGAAAGAGTTTAGAGTGAAATTTAGCATGACAAAGTGTGAAATGATGGTAATGGCAAGGAAGAGGATAAGGTCTAGTAAAGATATGTAGTTGGATGGAGTAGAGCTGAGAAAAGTACTGAATGTAAAATATCTTGGAAGCGTGATTGAGGTGAATGGTGGAAGGATAGAGGAATATTGAGATATTTTACTAAACTGAACCCGCAACAGGCTGGAAACCGGTGATAATGATTGATGGTCAAATGTTCTAGAGTATAAGGTTTCCAATAAATTGGTCACAGTGAGGTTGAGGTTTTAATCTCAGCCATATGCAATGATGGTAGTTTCTCATGTGTGTTGTGTAAAGGGTTGTTTTATTTTATTCTCATGTTAATGTGGGTACATTTCCTCTAAAACTAGTCTACTCTAACTTAAGGCTGTAACAATAAGCTAAACCTATCTTCTTGCTACATATCTTAGCTATGCCATATCTTTAAAGCTATTTGTCATTTTTGGGGAAAATTCCCACTTTGTTTTACTACATGTCCAGGCTAAGAGACTATAATTATTTTAATGGGGTAGGGAAGAGTATGTTATAATTTAGTGGAAATGTACCCACATATAGATAAAGGGAGGTTAGGAAACCATTTAAGAATACACACCCTCAGTAAAACCAGCTTATATTCAAACCTCAACCTCCCCGCTTCCAACACACCAGACTAGATGAACCTGATATTAAGTCCACATTCCCACAGATGCGGGTCTGAGTCTTTAATGACCAACGTGTTAACCATGCTAATGGAACCTAAAGAGGATTAAAATGAAATTATGGCAAAGTGTGTGGAACCTAAACAATGGATAAGCACATGGAATACATTTCATGGGTGGGTAAGGGAGATGTCACCTGCTGTTATTTCTTTGATGCGACCTAATTTTGCTAAGCTTACCAGATGACAATAGCTGATATACCATTTTTCGTACACCCAACACTATTTAGGAATACTACCCCAAAAGATTCAAATAACCCATCTCTAAATCGCTATAATTATAACTATATGTAGGTTCATTACTAATCTGATACAACAATGAGTGAGGTGAACATTATTTTAAAATTAAGTAGTATACTCTGTTCCACTTACTTATAGTTGCCTTAACACACATTGATATCTTTAAACGTTACTTTCAACAAGAAGACTCTGTGGGACAACTTACTCTATACCTTCAAATGATATGGCAATAAGGACTTATATTGAATGATGATAATGAAATATAAATACTGTGAATAACTTAAATTATTTAGTAGTAGCTCTTTAAGGATTTTTTTTTTCATTCTTTGAGGTAAACCCAGTATACCCTGAGAAGGAGCAGTTTTACAATGCCTGATTACACTATGATCTTATCTTATAAGCTAAGCTATAGTGGATCCAAGTAAGGTAGTTTGATGCCTTTCAGAGTACATGAAGGGCACATAATGCATGTTTCTGCTTGTCTCCTATCATTCTTTACCAATTTTATTTGTCTTCATTTTATTTGTTGTTTGCCTCTTAAGAAGTTGAATTGACCATTTACACTTCCCAGCTGAAGAGTTTCGACAATACCAAATATAATGTCAAGAGATTGTGCGATAACCAACTATCCAAAATACCAGCAGTTACATCTTCGTCATTTACAACAGTGTAAAGGGTGTTCCTCTGTGTTTGATGGCAGCAGTGTAAAGTGTGCCTGTTTTTATTGAAGGTCATATCTTGTTTGTTCCTATCCCTTTACTATCTTCTTTTATGCTTAACAATTTAATGAAGATTAATTGGTGAAAATAGATTTGCTAGCTAAAATGAATACAAGTCACAGCAATTTAGTGACTCGTCTTGTAACAAACAATATTATTACTATTAAATGGGTCAACTCTGATTGCAAATAAATACAATGACTAGGCGATATAAAATACACTATGAATCCAAATACAAAAAATAATCTTTCTGAGAGTAAAGAAAAGATATTATTTGCCACTGTATAATGTTAATATTTAAAGCGTATTAGTCAACCAACTGACAAAAGTTCTTTCATAATAAAAACTATGTTGATTAAAAACACACTAACATTTAAATCTTACACTGTGCTAATAAATTAGTTTAATAATTATTACTTAAATTATCTGTCATAAATACTATAATATAATAATGGTGTGCAAAGTCCACTTTTTCAATTTGAAGCAAAGTCAAATCGAATATGAAATATTTCTAAGGCCAAATGGAAGTTCGAATATTATTTAAAAAAAGTTTAATGTTGGATAAAAATATTATACTCTACATAACTATGTGAATTTAGCTCTTAAATATAATTTACAAAAATACTACAGTATTGGCCCGAATTTAGTACAGCCTTAAATCTTGGTATGATCCTAAGGTTTTGAGGTGTTCATGAAAAATAAACGGTCTCTAATATAATATGACCTGATTTTATAACAGTAACAGAGGTAAGAACTTAACTTGAACACACATTTTTAAAAGTAAAAAGTTAAGTGAGAATAAAATTTACCTTATTTATTATTTAAAGCTACCAGTCCTCACTTGCGGACCTGCCATAGATGATTTTTTCTCAGTAACACAGCACAAACTAACAGTGATCTAAAGAATTAGCAGTTCATTGACACTGAAGGATAGAAATATTGGACACGTGCTGTTCCAGCCAGCTCGATGACACTGAAGAAGAGAAATTCTCCCAGTTTTGATCTTGAGCTTCTCGCCTAACTACCAATAGTGACACAATCTCTCTCAATATTTTGCCAGAAACATGCACCGGCCGGCCAGTACAGTCCCAGCATGTTACAAAATAGAACTATGTATGAATCTGCCTTTTTATTCAATGAAAGATATTAGGCTGCGCATATCATACGAGCAGGTTTCGGAAAGACATTTTTAGGAGAAAAACGTTGCATTATATTCGAGCCAATACAGTATATTTCAAAGATAATATATTTCTATAAATCAAAGGAAAATCTCTTTATGATTTATGAGGTAGTTGTATTATATTTAGAAGAAGGTACAGGAAGGGTGGATAAAAACATATAAAAGGAACAAACACAATATGGCTTTTACAATGAAAAGAACACAGTTCACACTTTACATTGCTACCATTGGTCAAAGAGGTAATGGCTGCCTCTCGAAGAAAAATTATCGATACCACCCAACCCCTGACCTAGGTTAATTCCATCAGAATTCGTCAGGAGAGAATGCTAAACGTACAACTTAATTTCCTAAAAGAGGAAATTAAAATAACAAAAGGGAGAGAAAGGAAATTTGTAAAAAATTATAGGACAATTAGATAGGAGCATGTAAAGTGTCCTCTCATTCTTTACAGATTTTCTTTTTCCTCCTTTTTTTATTGGTTTCCTCTTTTAGGAAGTTGCACTGCACATCATCTGATGAGTTTCGATAAAATGAAACCTAGGTCAGGGGATTGGGCGGTAGCAATCAATTTTCTTCAGAGGCAGCCATTACCTCTTTGTCCTATTGCATCAATGTAACCATCATCTTTTCGATGTAACACCATATTGTGTTTGTTCCTTTTATATGTTTCTCTTTACCTTTCCTCTTCCTTCTTCCAAATCAAAGATAATTAATACATTTTGACTTAAAATGATAGATTGCGTTACTATCACAAAATGTTATTTAATTATTTTATATATTTTTATATGATAGAAATAGCAGCAGAAAATGGATATATAACACAAATGTGTGTTTTAAATTTAAATATCTTTTTGGGTGAAGCTTCATAATTGTCGAATCCGAAATTTCACTTTCAAATCAAAGTCAAAACAAATAGATAAAGCTACGCCGAAGTTTTCAAAGCTTTACACACTCCTATAATATAGCCTGCTATTCATTTTAGAGCCACAAGGCTAAAAATAAATCCCTTAAAAACATATATAAAAATTATATACTATGTTAAAAACAGTTTAAATTGGTTTAAAGTCTAGAAAAAAAAATTATATGGCAATAAGGATTTTAAAGAAATGTCTCAAAATATCACTCACAAAAAATAGCTAAACCAAAATATCCTATACTGTTCCTTATGAAACAATAAATACATGCTATTTCAGGTGGCGACAAAGTATTTTAAAGACATAAATATATGGGCAGACATTATTGTCTTATGTTCTTAGAAAAATGTGCACCTGTCATAAATAAATTATCATTCATAACAAATAAATAATATCTTGGTTAAATTTGATCAACTTTGATTAAGTCATATTTGCAAATAGTTTTAACTTATTATTTAAAGACATACATGCACACACATATATACTTTCAATAAATCATTAAATAGGCTTTTTTTTTAATCCCCAGTCAATCAATCCTTCAACAAAAACAAATATTTCAGGATTGGCTCCCAAGTTAACACTTATATGAGGTACTAGACCTTCAGCGGTACAACAATCACATTTTTCAAACTTATTTTGTTTTACGTAAGATTTATAGGAACAGATTCTTTATTAAGGGAGTATTAAAACAATAGTGAAATGTAGTTTTATTTTTTTACCTGTTTTACCTAAACATTGATTAACAATTAGCTTTCGGATGTGTAATTTTTCAACTTCTCTAAGTCACTATATTTTTTACATTTTGTGTTTAATGTAGGTACATCAGCACAATCACAATATTGGATTAAAAATGGCAACAATGGACATAAGATGAAAGTTATATTTTATAAAATTAATGTGAAAAGTGTTTTAAATAAAGTTTTACTCACCCAAAAATTTATTTCAAGGCTAAAACTACCACCATTGTGATTTTTGCTGTTGCTATATTTATTATTTTAATATAAAAAAGTGAATGTAAGAAATATGGAAACTATTAACCCTGTCTATGGTAAAAGGGAATATCTAGAAGGTCCTTTTTCCTACCAAACTCTTACTATAGACCGAGAAAAATACCTTTCAGACATCCCTTCCTACCACAAATAGGGTATAGTTAGTTACCACATTACTGTTTAAAGTTTATATTAATATGAAATCTTATCGCGAGAAAGATATTTAAATTAGCAAACTTAATTTATATTTTAAATATCATGGTTTTTTATGCAATATACAGTAAAATCTCTTTAGAGCAAATACCTTCTGGGATAAAAAAAAAAGTCAGTTATTAAGAAGTTTCTGTCATTTGGAATATATATATATATTAAAATCATAGTGCTTGAACACAGTTTAATCTATATGCACCTCTATATTATGAATATTAACTATAACAATCTAAGTCCTGCACTGTGCAGTATTGTATGCAGGATAATTCAGACAAGTTGATGAATATTGTGAGTCAGTGACCTTAGCTCAGTCGGTAGCGTGTCTGCCTACTGATTTAAGGGTCCTAAATTTGATTTCCGGCAAAGTAAAAAAATTATCATTAATGAAAATATGAATTTACCCTTTCACATTGATAAATTAACAGCCAGGGACTCGATATTGTGCCCGTTTTAGTTTTAATATAGATTATAAGGCATTTGAAGCCACGACAGGCCTAGCCAGCCAGTAATGGAAAAATAGAATAAATTGAATAAAAAACTGACCCAAATCATAGGCTGGAAACAGTAGTGGATGTATATTAATAATGTACAATGCACATTATACACAAAATAATAATTATGTAAATAACATGAATTGTGAACAGTAGGCGTTTTGTAAAATACTGTATACGAACAGGTGTTTTCAATTTTGTCCGCTGTATGAAGATTTTTATGCATAAATATGCGTGTCTAGCAGTGTCTAGCAGTGTCCACATGCATTATTGAGAAAGTTTGTTATTGGGAAGTTGTTCTCCTGTAAGAGGTAAATTTAAAGAAGAATTAACTGTTCATTGATATTGTTAAGGGAGATTTAACTGTATATCATTTATATCAATCCACAATAACTTATACTTTTGAATAAAGAGATTAAAGAAATATCTCTCGAAAGAAGACACCAAACCTTTAACAATCAGGTTTCAACTTCTGTAAATATTGATGTGCAGCTTCATCTCTCAAGCTAATGAAGATTAAACATAACACAACATTACACAAATTTAAAGTAAAAATTGTTCATAAAAGAAATTTCATTCAGTTACAACCAACCATAATGTGAGAAATGTCACCAAGGTTATTTAGTTACTCAATCACTTAGTTATGGTGTGCAGAAGCCTTCTGATGTTTTGTTCGTTAACACCAAAACAATGTGGTCTCTTATTAAATTTTATTTTGAATCTCCAGTTAGCTTCTATTGCATGTCATCAAAGCTTAATCAGCCAAAGTTATATTTTTGTGAACAAATGTTTTTCAAACAGGTCAAATTTCTATGTGATGTTTTGTTTGCGTTACCTTGGTGTTAAGTGAATACTAATCGCACAGTATGTTTCTTTACTTTACATTAGGTGGCTCGTAATATTAAAATTATCATGATTCCACAGGGTGTCCAGCCAAACTATATAGTAAGGGGATGGATCACCATGAGAGATGAGCACGGCAAGTTTCTAAAGGCAAATTCTCTGTACCCAATTACTAAGAAAACTATTATACATATTTGAGTCTGATTTTTACTACTGTAAATTATTATTATTATTAGCACCGTGTCTTACTGCCTGTTTGGGTTGTACACACTTATGCTAATGTGTAATGGTAGGGTAATTGTGAGATGAAATGGAGGACTTACAGCAGTTTAACATGGGATCTGAACCACGGTGGAGGCCTGGCATTCCACATATTCACAAGTTGTGATTAATACACGTCTTGTCATGCTACTGTAAAGATCAATTCACTTGCATGGTTTATGTTTTATTCATATCTACCCAGCATATTCAAATTTAAGTGTTAAAAAAATAATTTAAAGAACATTGCATAAAACAAATTGGGCTTGTCATTGAAATGTGGGAAGACTTAGGCTAAAATTGTTTTCATTGTATTACAATAAACACATTTTCTCTATCATTTAGTATAATTTAATGCCAGTTAAAAGTTAAATATTTGTAAGCAGCTTTGTTTAAATGATTTTTACATGATCGTATTTTCTTGGTTTGGTGTTTTTTTTAAATATGCAGACAAGGCATAAACCTAGTTAATATAATTGAGAATTATCCTTTCATTTTTCAACATACATATTGTTCTAAACTAAAATAAAGTGGTAGTTTTATTTTAATTCAAAAAAGTGTTGTGATGCTGTATGCTGCAACCTATTAGTCTAAGGTATAACAAGATGAGCCTCTTGTGAAAACTTAAGGTAGTGATGCCAAGCGTTGCGCTGTGATTCACAGATGTTTGCAGGATAAAAATCAACTCTACTACATTCATTCATGAAATCAGTTGTGTGAATACAATGTGTTTTGCAATGGAAGCCGTTTCTGTAAAAAGAAATCGAATAAAAATAAATAAAAAAGGACTATCTCTCAACCAGACGAAAGAAATATAAATGTTCTGCTCTTGTGAATTGGATAAAAAAAGAAGGGTTTTGAATTTATTATCGTTTCTGCATGGAAAATACAATTTTAATACTGTAATTTAGAATTCATCCATTAAAATCATGTGCGTAGAGTACCTAATTAATATAACTACGGGAACCGCTTTGGTGACCGCATGATCTAAGGCACTACTCTCACAATAAACTGGAGTGCCGAGGGCAGAGATCAGTGTTTGATCCCAGTTGGGTGCTATGAGGTTATTATTCCTTAAATGCTTTCCACGCTAATGTGAGTGTATGTCATCTAAATACAACCTTACTCTTCTCTAACACATTAGCTTAATTAATACATCGGCATTAAAACCACACGGGTTCAGTTCACCTTACCAATAAAACACTTTGGCCTTATCTTTGGTAATGTGATCTGTAAACAGAGTCAATAATTTGGTATTGATATTACAGGACCATGGACTATTGGCAATTTTAACAAGAAATACACTTGTCACAATATATGTGTCTTGAAACTATTTTGCTATCGATTGTAAAGGTGTATAATTAAAAGGGGAGTGGGGGCACTAGTGAACATGCCTTGACCACCACTCTTTTGAAATTAACACAAGTCCATATTTAATTTTGACAATTATTATTTAACCAAATAGATTCATTAAAATCATCACTCTTACTTTCTCGCACCCGTCGGGTGCCATAGCATGCCAAGTCAGAGAGATGGAAATAACGTAAGATTTAG
>CABFVZ010000948.1:71206-134961 GCA_902151445.1 Timema monikensis
GGGGGGGGAGGGGACCCACCATGGGTCCATTACTGCATATTTATGCCTTTGTACATGTTATGAGTTAATGTTGGTAAAGCTAGTTTTATAATAGGGATTTTTAGTGCATCTCTAAGTTTATATTAAAATAATATTAATAGGGGTCCAGACCTCTGACCCCATATTTTATATGCCCATGAAAGGTTTAAAAAATAAAAAAACTTTTTATGTGTAATTGATAAGATACTTCTATTATCATTATTATTATTATTATTATTTGGATTTCAATATTTTCCATCAAAAGTGATTACATGACTGACATGAATATTCTAAATAAAATTAAGTAACCAATGCGACTCTCAGACATTGTCCTCACCCCTCATAACTTGGGTTAAGTCAGCCGGTGAGGAAATGATCTGCATTCTATGATGTGTCTGTCGATAGTTTTATATCCAGTGTTACTCATTATGGATGGGCTGGGAAGGGGGGAGGGTTGATAGGACGGGTTAATACCACCAATTTCTCCTCCCGCCCTCCCCCCATCGAAATGTGTCTTCCTACATTTTGTTAAATTCCCCACTGATATACTTGAGTTTGAAGCTTAAAGAAGGTTTGCATCTAACTTCAAATAGGTTCTATAACAAGCTATTATTTTTAAATGCTTAGGGGCACCCCAAATAGCTTTTAGTGGCATTCCATTTTCAAATATTTTCCATTGGCTTGGAGTCAATCCCCTAAAAACTCCTCAAAAATATATATTTTTACAAACTACCTTGCCCAACACTCTTGGTAGCCATCACAATCATTTTTTTCCCATTGCGACTTAGTACCTATTTGAACCCATGCACTAATTACCCTAATGAGTTAGGAATGGAGGAAGGTGACATTTTAGATTGAATGTACATAGATTGAGAGTCGAGAACCATTTTAGGGAAAAATACCCTTATTACACCCGATTGGGATTCAAACTTTAATCTTCCCACCACCAGCAATTCAGTCTAATAGTGTGTTTTACCCACCGTGTTCAATTGACATAATGAAGACGGGGAGATCACGGTTTGATTCTGGTCGGGTGCTCTCAGGTGTTTTTCCCTAATACATTAGAGTAATTAGTACATAAGCATATAGCCCAAACAGGTAGTAAGACATGTTAAAAATAAATAAAAATATGATGTTTGGAACCCTTTTTAGAAAAAAACACTCTCAGTACACTACTGGGATTTGAACCCCAATCTCGTCACCAGCAAACCAATCTAATATGAGAAAGTCGAATAAAAAATGTTTTCTTCCACTAGGTAAGAAATATAAAGAAACCCACACTATTGATTATTTGAGCTCAACCTAAAAATAAAGCAGCAGATTTCTGCAAAGTAAGTAAATGGTCTTTGATAAAAGTCGCACTCTGGCCTTTCCCTTCTAAGAAACTTGACCCAGGTAAACAGATTAGCTCGTTTCTCCTTAACTCTTTCAGAACAAAACTTGACAGATATGACAACACCGCAACTCTAGTTCGGTGTCGGTTAAACAGTCCAAATAGTTCAATAGATGGACGTTTCTTAGGAGTTGCGGTTCTCTAGTTTTACAAGGTAGTCCTTCCACTTAAAATTCCATGACTTTTCCAGATTTTAGAGAACCAATTTTCAACTTTTCCAGTCAGTATATATTACAAACCTTATTTAATGTAATAATCTTTTTAGAAACATAAGCATTCTGAAATTGTGATGCTCTATAAAGAGGTTATACATTATATAAAGGACATCAACCTAAAGCAATGGCCTATTGGGTGGTATGATCTAGGTTAGATTTCAGTGAAAGCATATTGGAATATAAAAAGATCACTCTTACACCAGCAAAGTTTAAAAGTGTTGTGAGACAGATTCTTTAATAGTTTCTTCTTCCTATTATGCAATTGAATTTTTATGCATAACCCTGCCTCAATTTTTGCTAAAGACGTGCAATAGAGTGGAAAGATGACACAAAAATCACATGGCCTTGAGAAATGAGATTAGTATGCTCATCAGGGTCAACTGTGTTGAAAGGGATTAGTGATGAGTATTAACTGTTAGGGGGATTTATTTTGGCTATTATAAATAAAAGTTGCATATTTTTTTAATGAATATGTGAAAATTCTAGAAAAGTTTATAAAATTCCCTGATTTTCCCCTGATCAAGCAAATTTCCTTAATTTTCTGTTTTCCAGATTGCTGGACACCCTGTTCTTGCATCAATGAGCACTGTACCAGCTAACCGATTAGAATTACTTAGTTTTTTGTCAGTAAATTTATAGAGGCATGTTTTTAACATACACCAATACATTACTGGTTTTATTTAACATTTTATAGATGTAAGAAGCTACAGGAACAAAAATGATAGCCCCATTCCAAAAACACAATTTTGATTCACAAGGTCTCAATAAACAAAGCTTTAGAGTGATTAAATAAACAAGAGCTATGAATACTTTAATGCACTAAGTTGAATCTTCTTTTATATACTTCCTTAAACACATGCAATTAAACAATTTTCAATTTTGAATCAAATTCAAATTATTACTTATTAGCTTCATTCATTTTTGAATTAAATATTGTAGCTTGGAAAATTTTCAAATTTGAATCAAATTAAATATTTTATAATTTATTTTCAGATTAAATCTGAATAAAATATTAAGCTAGATTGTGTATTTCTTAATCAAGTCCAATAAAAAAGACAGTGTTTAAAAAATGAAAATATAATTGATATTATAAAATCCTCAAGTTTTCATAATCAAGTCAAATAATGTGTTGATCTATTAAAATAAAATATAAATATGACCCTATAACTTAAGCTGCCAGAAATGTTATAGCTCTTTAAGGAGAAAAAGACTAGCCTACTATTGATTCATCCTAAGCTGAAATTGATGTAAACACAAGCATGTAGAAGTCTATCCTCTGATTTGCTAATGAGGGGACTTCAATGTTATCCTTTCACTAAATAGTCCCTCTTTATGTTTTGTATTAAACTTGTTTTAAAATGACTAAAACTATCCCTTCATTTGATTTAGAAATCATACTTTAAGCTTTGCAGGCACTATTCAAATATCAACAAACCCCTTAGTCAGCATTGAGAGACCCCATGTTACAGTTCTTATCACATGCTGGGTCAGCAAGCAACGGTCAGAGACAGTTTATCTCGCCCAGCATTAAGTGAAGGTTGTTGAGTGTTTCCCATCTATTTTGTTGCATAGTATTTTAGAAACATAGGATATAAAATTTTAAAACCATTAAAAATACAAAAATTCATAGCGACCTAATTTGCTATGGTATTGACTATACATGCTCACACCTGTTTAAAATATTGCACTGGTGTTCCACCAATCATGTAGGTCCTTCTCGTAGTGATATGGGAATGTTTGTTTATTTCGGATTATGATGAATCAATAAGAGTATTTAATTTTTAACACAAAATATATTTTTGAAATAAAAATTAATTTTCAAGGCAACAACTATGTTGTTCTCTTGAACTTGTTAGAGCTGCTAATGTGTAGTTTAGATTTCTTTAATTAAAAGTAACATTTACTCACTACAGGGTTAATGGACACAACTTAGGATAACTTTGATAAAATGTTTCCAAAGTAATTTCCAAATGTTTATCTGAGGCTCTGTTTATTTTCTAGAATTACTATCACTCAAAAACCCAACTAAAGCTCTAGCAGGCTTCTTGGAAGCTGTTTCTCCCAGAAAAGCTAATAGTCACATAAAACAAAAACAAAAATACATAAAAGATAGTTAGAACAGGAAAAATTATGATAGCTTTGGTAAAAGAGTTCTGTTTAGCTATGAATTATTTATATAATTGTTTGAATGAATAAAAAACTGTACATTTACCGAGATAAATTTTGAGGTATTCAACATAGCTCACCCAAGTTTTGAAACATAATGGTTATAAGCACAGCCTATAAAATTATTTCACAATATAACAGATGCAACATCTTTCGTCAAAACCTAACTGTATACAATTCATTGCACAATTCAAAGGGATCAGTTTATAGGACTAGGACCCATCCGAGTAACAATTATACTAAAATAATATTGCTTTTGTACATTTAATTTGACTAATTCTCAACAAACCATCGAAACTTATAGAATCAAAGAGCTAAAAAAAAAATAACAAAAAAAAAATATATATTTAGCATAACACAACAAAATAATATAAAGTCACAATAATTGTATATGATATAAAATCCTTCTATAAAACAAAAACAAATCGGTAATGACTTTACAGCAGGGACGGGGAAACTTCAGCCAATAGGCCATTCACACAAAGACGATATTGGATGGGCTGCAAAAACTTTAGATGTTATTTATTATTTACTCAACTGAGACCATGAAAGATTATTAACTCATATAACTTGAAGATAAAAGTTCATGTCCAAAATTGTTACAAATTTTCTCCAACAAGAAAAGATGTCTGATGGATTTACCAGTAGACATATTTTTATATAAGCTTACCAGAAATTATTAATACAAAGTTCATAGCCGTATAAGACACAGGCGTACACCAAACACCTGTCTCAATATGTGTCGATAGACTTCAGTAGTTTATATTTACAGTTTATTGGAATTTTTAGTAGTACCCTTTTAAGGTCCAACTTGCCCACAGAGAAGTATGTTTCCTTACCCCTGCCTCAAACACATGACACCTCTTAAAAAATTGTGTCTTGTCATTAAAACCAAGATCTTAAATAACAAACTTTTCACATTAATTTTACTGCCCAAAGCATGTAAATTAGGAAGGCCAGTCGTTCCGGCGACTTGGCTTGACGGTACCTTAGAGACGCTCCCGATGGTTGGATGATGATGGTAATGATGATAATGACGATGTGCCGAGCGCCACGAGGGCTGGGGGAGGTTCGCTATACCACCGTTCCTCCAGGCCCCACAGACCCACCCACTGCTGCAGCGGTCACCATCGTCGGACTAGAGGGGATGTGAGTGGTAAGCCCCTAGTAGAAAACCGATAAAACATTAACTTTGCACAGCAAATTTAAAAACAATGTTGTATAAATTTTATCGAGAAATATGTCAAAACCACATTTTACAAATCCAAATGGTAAATTTTAATCCTAGAAATAAGGTAAGCAAGAGTTTTACTCTTATATGTATTTTAAGTTTCAAGTGGTTCTGGAATTTAAAAATGGTAACTAAATGAGGTTATCCTCAAAATCTCCAAAATAAAATGCCTTGATTTTCCCAGCTTAAAACACACATCTATATTTATAAAGATGTTTTAGCCTTCAAGAAGAGAAACAAGATAAGGAATGAAGTAATGGGAATGTGTGGGAGTACATGAGATAGTAGAGAAAGCAAGACTAAAATTGTATGGGCACGTAATGAGGATGTAAAAGGAGAGAATACCAAAAAGAATGGATGTGATTAAAGGAGGAAAATTGGTGTAAGGAAAGAGGAAGTCAAGAGACATTTTATTAGACATACCTGCCATAACAGACTGGAAACAGATGAGGATGATGATGGCTCAAAAATAAGAATATAGAAAGATTTTTATAAAAATAATAGTTTGAATATAAGGAAACCAATACTTTTTCTTCACTAAACACCCAAATAGCCTATTCCATTTTCCCTGGTCGACTACAAGGTTTGACATTTCCCGGATTTTCTTGGCGTTTTTAAATTCCCTGACTTTTCCTGGTTTTCTATATTTTCCCTGTGACCACTCCGTCAATGAACATTTGATAATAAATTCCACAAATGAATGAGCTTGGGTGATAAGCGTTTCCTGCAAATGTGATGGACAAAACAACTAATAAGCAGAGTTCAAGCTCTAAAGCAAATCCCAAATTAGAAAGAAAAAAAATCTTTAGTTTAATATTTTCTCAAATTCTTGAATATACTTTAGGACTCAAAATTCCCGCCTCAAGTTAAAAAAATCTTGAAAAATGACTAGGCCTTTACCATATTTAATTAGAGACAAAGGGGGGGTCCTTCAAATCCTGATAAATATTAAATTTCAAGGAATTTTTTTAAAGAAAAGTTTTTTTAGAGCTGTTATGCTGTTTATTAGAAGAGTAGGTCTAATCAAGCAACTAGACACCAAAATATTAATCTATCACTTAACTGAGAATGGATTCACATTATACCAAATATAGGCCGAATATTACTTTGTTCTTTTTTAATACTATTAAGGATTATGAGTTTTAGTGCATTTTTTTGTTTGCACATCTTGCTACCTGTCCAAATTATAAAGATTTAATTACAATACAGTAATTCAGAATTTAGTGGAAATGTACCCACATATACGTGTAAGAGTTGGGAATTATTTGACAAAAACACCCTCAATACACCCGGTTGGGATTAAAACCTCAACTTTCCAGCCACCACCAAAAAAGACTAGCTGAGTTTGATGTTTAGTTCACATGGTCAACAGTGAGGGCTGATTTTAAGTGGAACTTTAGAGCTAGCACAAGTGTTTTAAATATACTGTAATTAGAAGGTCCCAATTGGTACTAATCATGGTGTATTTAATGACTGGGAGTTAAAACTAGTTAATAGTATTGATAAAACCAAGATACATACCATCTTTCCTGGCCTTGCCCATGTATATACATATCCATCCTGACACGCAGTGACAAAACAATCTTCTCTAAAGACTAACGCTGTTAGACGCTCATGAGCTATTTTCTTACACACTAGGGGTTCTAAAACAGTGCACTCATCAAACCTAGGACAAGACCCTGTGCCTATAAGTCTCATTGGGTCATCTGACGACACTCGACTCATCCCGCCACTTCGACACGACCCGGATGTACTATTCTTATCACCAGCACTGCTGCCACCCCGAGACGCCAGACTGAAGTTACGTTTGTGTGTTCCACTCCCCTCTTTCTTGTCCCCAAAACTCAGCCCCGCCAGCCTCTGTGTTAGGGACGGCATCGTCACGCTCGCACTCGAGTTGTTGTGCAGATTGTGTCCATGAATAAACGTAGTGTTACCGTCTGCTAGCACTTCTTTGTCTTTATTTGACACAGCAATACTCTGAGACGCCAGCACATTGTTGCATCTTTGCACGCAACCACTCAACGTGGAATTGTTATAGGCCCCACTTGTCGCAGACCCATTCACTCCAAAACTACAAGATCCCCCAAAACTCCCCGAGTTTCCCACACCACTTGTAGTTCTCGATTTGCTTGGCACTGGCTGTTGCAGAACGTCCTCAGTAATATCCCATAAACATAACTGTGTGTCCTGGCCAACTGAGCCTAGCCTGTAACATGTAGCAGGATTCATCCGGTTGAAGTCCGAGCCTGAAGAGTTCCTGTTAGATGTGGGGTTTCCAGAGCTTGTGGAGACAGAGTTTCTGGCCGCTGAGCCTCGCTCACAGCTACCAGGAAGCTGACAGTTGTGTGTGAGACCAAGGGGGTGACCATGATGTTGAATCTCATCATCTGAACCACCACTAAAGTCCACCGCACTGTCTACCTCACTATAAGATGTGGTGAAGGGGTCAAACGCAACCACACTAACCCAGCTTCGGTGGCCTTGCCCCCTTGCCACAACCCGCCTCTCGCTGAAACTCCAAACCGTCACTAGATCATCTTCCCCTCCCACCACAACGTATCTTCCATCCGGTGACCAGCACACACATAGGAACCCACCAAAATAGCTCCTGGCTGAACCTACTAAGTCCATGGTGTCATAATGGAACACCCTTAGGAAACCGTCTTGTGAAACAATGGCCAGGTAGGTCCCACAAGGAGAGAAGGCAAACTCATTGATGCAGCAGTTATCGGCACCAATGACCCATCTATAAAGGGGGTTCCTGGTGCTCTTGGTTTTGCATGTATGGATGGCGAAGCCTTCACCCTGCTTGAAAGGCTGATAGTGAGGCGGGGCAGTGCCACAGGGCAACTCCTCGTTGTACAGATAAAGCTGGCCGCTGCTGTGCGACACTAGGAATAAGTTCGTCGAGCCTGGGACCCATCGGATGCACGTCACTTTCGTCTTGTCTATCAACCTCTAAAAAACAAGCAAAATCAATAAGTTAGAGATGCACACTATACACATCAAATATGGGTTAGCTGTATTTAGCTATGGTATTTAACATGCACTTACTCAATCGACAAATTACACTAGCACATGACTTACAATCAAATCAATTCTAAACTCACTTCAGTGGTCACATGGTCTAAGGTGTTACTCTCACAGTAGACTAGATTACTGATGATGGGGAGATTGAGGTTCGAATCTTGGTTGGGTGCAGTGAGGATTTTTTCAAAATGGTTTTCCAACCTCTTTCCATGCAAATGTGGATATATTCCTCTAAATATAACCTTCCTAATCCCTAAAATCATTAGCATAATTAGTAAATAATTATACAACCCGTATGGGTGTTAAGACGCAGTGCTAACAATGCCCTGTGCTCCAGCCCATAAGTAATCGCTGTGAAAGGGGTTCAAGCCCCTATTTCACCGATGATATCTTTCAAGAATGGAACCCAAGACTCATAGTAGGATGATACACTACCCTGAGCTTTAGTGTTAGAAAAGTGTTTTGTAAAATGAAATGTTTTCAGAGGTGTAGATATTCATCAAGAAATGAAATGAACTATAATCAGGCCTGTAGACAAAAGCAAATCAATATTACATGAATGGCAACATCAATGACATTTGTAAACAAATTTTACAATTTGTATTGAGCTAAAGTTTATTTTATTGAATAGCATGAATCCTGATTTTTTAGTAGGGTACCTACCTCATTTGTGATGGTATAAGGCAGGCATGTTATACTAATTTGATCATAAGGACCCCATTGGACATTAAAAATAATTAGGGAGCCGAATTTAAAAAATATAACCTTATCAGCATCTTAAGAAAAATTAATTCAACTTAGTAGGCTGTATTTTAATACAAAAAGAAAATTTGGACTGAATATATTATTAGAAAGATTAAAACTTTATTTCTACCCACAAATATTTATTCTATATGTATTATTATTATTATTATTATTATTATTAGCACCGCGTCTTACTACCCATCGGGTTATACGCACTTACGCTAATGTGTAATGGTAGGGTGATTGTGAGATTAAATGAAAGACCTACAGTTTAACGTGGAATCCGAACCACGGTGGAGGCCTGGCATTCCCCACATTCACAAGATGTCTTGTCAGAGGTGAAGGAAGGGTTTGGTAATCAGATAAATCTGTGCCGAGACCGAGGATTGAACCCCGGCCGCCAGCACAGAAGTCTGACACCTTACCCCTAGACCACCAGGTCACCTTCTATATGTACAATATGTGTGATGAGGCAGGGCAATATAATATTTACATTAAACTTAATAATATACTTTATGAAATAAAAATGAATTTCCAAACAAATCCATATTTTGAGTTAATACAATATTTTGGTTAGTTATAAAAGTAGTTTTTTTTACATCTATTACTGTTTCCAGCCTATCGCCTGGGTCAGTTTCTTATTCAAGCCATACATTTTCCACTACTGGTATCGCCTTGATAGGCCTGTTGTAGATTCATATGCCTTATAATCTAACTTAAAGACTAGTACAGCCACAGCATCCAGCTCCTGAATGATAATTAATCACTGTGAAAGGGTAACCCCACATCTCAGCAGTGATACATTTTCCGGCCATGACGGGAATCGAATCCGAAACCCTTAGCTATGTAGATAGGCACGCTACCCACTGGGTAAAGATGTATATAATACAGTCGGCCTACCTTGATTAATTTCACATGATTAATAAACTTAATTGCCCTGATGCTTAAAATAAAAATCCAAATTGGAATTAAGATTAAAACAGTAGAAAAATGTTTTCAAAGCTAGTACAGTAAAGTCTCGGAAACTCGACCCAATGTGAATTGAGATGGTGTTGAGTTATTGAAATGTCGAGTTTTATGAATTAACTTGCATAGGATGCATGTTTACTAAACAAGGATGAATCACAATACAGTATTGAATATTATAGGTACAGTTGTACTGTAGTGTAGTGTAGTATTGTATGGTACAGTTACAGTAATATACATAAATGCAGTACAGTATTGTACATATAATAGTGTGTTGATTCAAATAACACATTACTGAAATGGGAAAACTAACACACTAAACATTTGTAAAAACACCCCAGCACGACTGTTCCAGTTGAGTACCACAAACAAACAAGAGGTTATACAGATGAACGAGCTTGGATTGTGATGACTTGCACCAACTACTGTGTGTACGTGCGCATGTCGAGTTAGACAGAATGTCAAGTTATCGAGTGTCAAGTTTCAGAGACTCTACTGTACCAATTATATAATATAGCAATGAGGTGGCTTAAATCTAAGAAGAAAAAAATTGTATGTACATTTCAAACTATGAGTCAATTCTAACTTCAACAGGGAATTTATAGAAACCATTTCCAAAGGACATTTAAATCAGGCTTGCAAATAAACACAGAATATTTAGAAGCCCACCAAAAAATCTACCGGCCCACTGTTCTTACCTGATTTACTGCTTACAGCCAGGCCAACATGATTTGTTAACAAACCAGTTTTGACAGCATTCTGTTGGGTCAAAGGCGGTGGCAGATGGTCCATTCATACTAATAGTCATTAAATTGTTTGTTGTTTCAAATATTAGCATGCTTCTGTTAGAATGTATTCGATTTATACAGCTAAAACCATGTTCACACGTAGAGCGATAGTGCCAAGTCAGAGATAATACATAAGTGTTATTGGAATCATAGGCATCCACGGAAATAATTTAGAAGCCGCGTGTAGGTGTTTGCTAATTTATTATTATTAGCACCGCGTCTTACCCAGTTTGCCAATTTACATCTTTGATTTAAATACCTAGTCTAGTATTATCTCAAAGGAGTAAAAGCTGCACTGTATCTTAATACTTGTTTATGCTGACATCAGCATATTTACATTAAAGGTGTAGGAATAAGAAAGATATCATTTAGAGTTAATGTACACACACACCCTTCAAAAAGTGACTGAACTATGCAATAGAGCCTACATATATTTTAATGAAAGTCAGTGTTTTGTAGTTGTCAAAGGCTACAGCTACAAGAAAAATATATAGATGGTACTGTAATATTTTAGTAATGTTGGTCTACCTTGGTGGTCTTGGGGCAAATTGCTCTCCTTAGGACCAGATGTCCGTGGGTTCAAATCCAGCTGTAGGTGACAGATTTTTTTGAGTGATAAAAATCTGTTAGAACTAAGACTTCCTTTATAGGGGAAGTAAAGCTGTTGGTCCTATGTCGATTGTGGCATGTAAAAGAATTCTGGAAGGTTTGTGAAAATACCTTTACTGGCCAAATTGGTTTATCTTTTCACTCTCACTCGTAAACACTCTCATATGCTGATATAATCAGTTGGTTTAGAAAGTGCACATTAAAATACCCCAAAAGAAAAGATGTATTTTTAATTAATGTTGGATGCTAGTTATTTACTTTTTTATATTATTTCTAGCCCTATAATATATATAAAACTAGCCTACCCAAACTATGTGTAAAAAGAGATGCATGTTCATGCCTATATGTTGCATGATGAAGACCTTTTCCATACTGTATCTAAGACATAAGATCCTTAAACGCAATAAAATAAATTTAAATTAAATCTACAGTATCTTCACTCAATTCTTTCCAACTAATTTAAAGGCGCATTTGTGAAAAATTATATCTTCATTAGGGATGTGAAAATAGTATTGATACTTTACTAATTTAGGTATTTTTATTTTGACACTAGTATTTTCTTACTCAATACTTTTTTTTTCCCGATACTTTTACTGATATTAGTACTCACACTCCGATATTGAAATAAATACATTTTTTGCTATCTTCACTCATGACCCATGCTGAGATTAAGGGTCGTATGAAAGAACTTGACTAAGTGGGTGCTTTATTGAAACTAGTGTGGATTTGCTTGCATCATCATAATTTAAAAGATGGAGCAATAGTGTGCTCTGATAGAGTAAAACGACGAGTGTAGTTAAAAAATGGCACCCCCCAAAAGTAAATTATTAAAGTTTTTTTAAGTTGGAACTCGCCTCAGTGGTGTAGTTAGCTAACGTGCTATTTTCGTGTTGAGCTAAACTGCAGAGAACAGGGATATCAAGGTTCAAATCTCAGTCGGTAAACCGAGGCTAGTTTTTCCTAAATGATTTTCCACTCTCCCTCCAAGCAAATGTGGGTTAACTTCCTCTAAATTCAACCTTCCCAATTTCTAACTCATTAGCGTAAATAGTACTTGAGCATTTAACCTGAACGGGTAATAAAACACGGTACTTAAAAAAAATATGGCAGATAGTGAAAAAACATCTTATAAAATTTGTTTTAAACCATTAAAAAACATTATGATTTTCAGTGTTTGAATAAAAATTAAATACAATGATGCAAAATTTGATTTTTATGTAACACGTCTTACTACCTGTTTAGGTTATACGCCTATGTACTAATTACACTAATGGGTTAGGGATTAGGCTAACTCTATTTAGATGAAATGCACCTGCATCTGCATGGTGGGAGAGTGGAAAACCATTTAAGGGGAAACCACTCTCAGTGTACCTGACCGGGATCGAGCTACGATCTTCCTGTCTTTAGCAGTCTAGTCCAACACAAGATTAGCGTTAAGACTACGTAGACACCAAAGCGGGTAAGAGATTATTAACACTAATACAAAACCATAAAAAAAAATCCAGATTAAAATTTCAATACTGATACTATTGTTATTGATACTTTTCTTTTGATACTAGTACAGTGTCGATATTTTTCTTTCGATACTATTAATGAATACAGTAACGACACTTTTCTTTCGATACCACATTCCTAATCTTCATATTTTCTCAATAAAGTATCAGAAAGATTATTTTTGGATTGAAGGAAATAGACTGAACAAGAAAGAGCATCAAAAATATTGGCTAAAATATGATAATGGGTACAGTATAGCACCAGAGATGGTTTTTAATAAACTATAAAGCAACTAGAGTGGACATTTCTTAATGGAGTCAGGAAAGGCAGTAGGCCCTAACATGTTCAGGGCGATGAGGTTAAGAGTCCGGCCCTCACACGGTTAAATATACTCATGCCATGGAACTAAATATGATGACAAGCATTAGGACATACAGGCAAGTTTTGGTTTGTTAAAAGGATTAAGGGAGGGGATAAGAAAATATAACAAGTGGTTCAGTGAAGACAGGCTCAAGGTTGACGAGTCCTTCCACCAAGCCTAAGCTCAATTATGAAGTGATTTTTGCTATCTAGATCAAGGTCTTTAAAAAAAAAATCTTGATTACAGTAAATGTATTCTTTAGTGGAAAATAGTAGCCTATTCATTATCATGTAGCCTAGACATATAAAGCTTATAAGTGGCAGCATGAATGCTGACCCTAAGTAATCGGTGGCTGTGTTTCTGACAATCTATTAATTATATGACAATCCAACACATTTATCACAGATTCTGGCGTAAAATATGGATGGCCAATGACAGCTCAATAGTAGAGCATGACACACTAAACCATAAGTCCTGAGCAAAATTCCTGTGTTTGCGTGTTCTTTTTCCACTATGCCTATATTTAAAAGAAAATACTAAAATAGATCACCATGTTTTAATTTGTTGGCCTATACTTTAGTACTCTAATTAAGGAGTGAGAGGGAAGCTTCAGGAAACATAGCATTTTCTGAGCTAACTAAAGCCAATAGTTTATGTCGTTAAATATCATATTTGCCAATTTTTTTATTATTATTTAAAGGTTTGTAGGGTCTATATTTAGACCCCTACATAAGTTAATGTGAAGAGCATTTGCTCACTCGGGGACTATGAGTTTTACATTAACAATTAGATTCAAGTATTGGTTTACCTCTTCATTATAGAGTTTACTCAGTTCTTTTTTGATTGGATCAATCAGCTGAATCTGCCCTGTCGAGAATCCAACAACCAATGAAACACTTTCTGGAGTCATCGTAACTGTGTTGAAGTCGTGACATGTAGGGTTTGTACCTTTGTACATTTTCTTGTCCACTGGCTTCGTTAAATCAGCAGCCTACAAATTATCAATGAAAGAATTATCGGAACATTGTAATGATTTATCTTTAGTTATATAACAGTTGACAGGTTTTATTCAGGTTTCATAAAACATTTAGAATGGTCTTTTAACAACAAAATAAAAGTCTAATACATTTTGAAGCTTTATTACATAACTCCAACGAACTTTAGCCAGTTAAGAGCCTAAGTAAATGATGAATGAGTTTCCGAGAATCAACCACATCCTGCTTCATTTAGGTTAGGTGGGTGTTCAATTAACTTCGTTAAACCTCTATATGAAAAACATTTGAAAAATTCTGGAGTTAAGGAAACATTCGTGATATGGTTTAGATAAGATAACACTCAATGGGGGAACGAGAATTACCTTTTTAACACCTTTATACACGTAAACATAAAGTTCTCTGCCAAAATTGAAGCAAATCCTATCGCCGTTACCGCTTGATTCGGGTAACGAAACGAACGACACCCGAACAGCTGCACTACCTTGGCTGTTTGTGTAGCCAACCCTGTTGGGTCTCGAATATTCCGAAAGCGTCATTAGTCTATAATTTCCTTCTCTTGTAATAAACTGTGTTTTTAATTCGTCCTTTCCCCCACCATCCTGCACCGCCATTTTCATTCACCACTTTGATGGGAGGGCGCTGCAAAACATCGCAAACACTTCTATCGGTGCGTACACGCAAGATCGGAACCGGACGTATTTAACAGCTGACAAACAACTGAAGTACAAAATTATTAAAGTGTGCCAAATTAATAAATGTCTCTGGACAAATTTGCTCTATAAGGTGAAGGCACGAGCAATTACAGAATAAAAAACTAAATGTAAATTATATTTGTATATAAGTACTTATGTATACACATAAGGCATATTTTAACGTTTTATATATTACTATAACATACTCTTATTTAAAACCACTTAAATTTGTTCCATCTCGCTGACAAGAATCTACATTTGTCTATGTTTGCGCATGCGTACATCTGATTGCATACTCATATTTTGCATTGCGCAGACTCTTATGTTGCTCTGACTCCTATTATACGAGATAAACATAGAAACGGGAGTGGGGATAAAAGCTGGTCTGCTTGCACCTTATAGTAAAATAAACAAACTGAAAATAATGGCACGTGGTAAAAATGCGGTTAATCGTTCGAAGAAGCAAAGCGGCAAGAAAAACAAAAGTTTTGGAAATAACAAACATTATCGTAAAGATAAATTCAAAAATAAAAAACATGCGATTAAAGATGAAACTAAACAGAGAGATTTTCGCAAATTTCATCACAAACTAAATGACAGTGAGAATTCAAATAAACGTCGCAGGGTTGATGAAGAGATACAAAGGAAGGACTTGACAGATGATGAATCTTCTGAATTGGAAACCGATGATTTCAAGCAATTATTGTCCACGTTTGGTGATATTGTTAGTTCCCAAAAGAAGGCAGTTGAAAGTGACTCTGAAGATAGTGAATCTGAAAATGATTCCAGTCAAAACAAATTGTCTTCATTAGTTAAAGATGAACATATAGATGACCAGAAATTGAAATCTGTAGACGTAGCTGAAGAAAAAGTAGAGTCACAGTATTTTAATGTCGGCCAAAATTTACAAGATGATTCTGAAGAATTGGAAGAGGAGTATAACGACACAGAAAAAGTATACCTCTTAAGCCCTAGTTTATATTATTATTATTATCACTATCAATTGATCTTTGGGATATTGGATGAAATTCAAGGAATACATAATATTTCATATTCAAAATAACACAGGTCATTTCTTTATGATTAAAAAATCCAATAGGAAAGTCTTAGATCTATAATGCTGTTTAGCTATGGTTGAATCCAACATAATTTTAGAACACATTTAAAAACTAAAGCCAAGAACATTGGTTTACCACTTAACGGTGGCTAAGTGTAAATAAACTAAAGGAAATAAATTAACCTATTATATATTTAAGGATTCAGAATCAATAAAATAAAACTCTACCTATACCACTATTATTTTTTCTTGAAGGGCAAGTCCAAAATACACATTCCATCTTAATTTGACCTAACCTTCATATTAGTGTAATTGATATGTTTAATGCTGGGTTAAGCTTATAAGCTAGTTTTTTTTTTACATTTGTATCAAATCCATCATTCATTGAAACTACGATTTTTTAAATTACCTAGATAGAAAAAAGTCTTTATTTGACTCAATGTTTATATATTATGTATTTTTAAATATATTAATTTTGAAATTTTTACTTAGGGTGGTTTGTTTTATTTTTAGGAGGAACCAGATGACGTGTCAGACCCATTCACAGGTCACTTCTGCTTTGACATAGCCCCCGAACTATTGGACTCTGTATCAGTGACTCCTCCAAAAACCCAGGTCCATACAGAAAACTGGCCGACTCTAGGCCAACTCATTTTCGACATCCCATCAGCTCCAGTAACTTCAGAAAAGTTGTTAAGTAAAAATTATTTCCCAAAAGTAATTATTGAAGAAGAGAATGTCTATGCAAAATCAGGAACCGTCCCTAAATATATAAATGACATGAATTGGTCAAAATTGCATGTCAAACCTCAGATCTCTAAGAACCTATCAAAAGCTAACTTCTCTAATCTGGGAGTGTTGGATGAAAACAACCCAAGTCCTCTGACTCCTCTGCAGAAAGAGTTGTTTTCGATAGTCAATAGTTATCAAGACTTGTTTTACCCTGAAAGAAACCTTAGTAATGGTGAGGAAGTGAGGTTCATCTACTGTCTTCATGCAGTGAATCATGTATTGAAGACGCGTTTGAGAATCCTTCACCATAATGCCAAACTATCGAGGAAAGACGATGTCCCGGAGGAGTTCCGGGATCAGGGATTGGTGCGACCCAAGGTTCTCATCCTTGTACCTTTCAAGGACTCTGCTCTTAGGTAAGAACTAGGCACTTGTATCACTGGTTGAATGGTCTAGGAATAACTCTTTCTTTAGAATAGATTGCCAATGACAAGTATATAAAGTTTGAAACGTAGGGTATAATTCCTCTAAATTCTTCCTTCCTTGTCCCATATCTCAATAGTTTATAAGCAGCTAGTCTGAACAGGTAGTTAGACATGGTATACACAAAAATAAGACTACAAGTCAGGCTTGAATTGAAACACAACCTGAGGGTTCATGGCTCACTCCCAACCAGGTTCATCAAGAGCAGTGTTTTCATATTGAGAATTTCCTCACTTCAGTCAAATATATGTGCGGGTTTTCTTCCAATTGTGTGTTTATTATTAATTTAAATCAATCCGTTCACAAGGTTTCTTGTTACTTATGTAAACTAATAGGTAAGCTCACATTTTTTTTTTAACCTCGTGCTCTATTGAAGCATAACAGTTTAAAAGTTTGGCATCTAGGTTGAATCCACACACGTTTAAAATATCATGTGCATTAAGCTGAAATGGGCTAAATACATTTACGTGTAAGCTACCACTAGAGCTGGTCTGGAGAAGACGGGACCAATGCCATATGTGACTTTTAACTATAGAAACAAGACATTGTTTTTAGCAAAACTTCACTGCATTTAACTGATCTGCATAATTTCTAATCAAAATAGTTTGGAGAAGACAAAACCAAGGCCGTATGTGACTTTTCACTTTAGAAATAAGACAATGTTTTTAGGAAAACATCACTGCAGTTAACTGAGCTGAATAATTTTTAATCAGAATGTTCTGGTGGCATTTTGAGTGTATATGTGAAAATGGCATAAAGATCAACATTGAGAAGTCAAAGGTGATGGGATTCCAAAAAATTATGAGCCGCTGAAAAACAAAATTGGAAATCAGGAGTTGGGAAGCATAGATCAGTTAAAGTACTTGGGAAGTCTGCTAGCAAATGATGCCTACTTCACCAAGGAAATTAGGTCAAAGATTGCCATGGCCAAGGACGCTTTCAACAAGAAGAGGTTACTGCTGACCAGCAGGTTGAGTTTGGAACTGAGGAAGAAACTGATGAAATGTTACATTTGGAGCAGAAACTTGTACTTTCAGGAAGATGGAAAATAAATTCTTGCAGAGCTTTGAAATGTGTTTCTGGAGAAAACTTGAGAAGATCAGTAGGACAGAGGGTGGCAAAATGCATAGGAGGAACTGTCTTCTGCATAACATCATATAAGGCAAAGCAAGGTTGAGGGAAAGAGGAGTTTAAAAGGAGGAGGAGTCAAATATTGGATGACTTGAAGGAAGCCGAACGTCTAAGGTGTCTCGCTTATGCTAATCTTGCCAGCTTAAGATAGGGAGATCTTGGGTCTATTGAGGGTGGTTTTTCTTAAATTGTCTCCCACTCTTTCCATGCAAATGCTGGTAGATTACCTCTCAAATGCTTCCTTCCTCTGCCTTACCCCAATAGAGTAATTATCATATTCTTATCATTAAATAATAATCAGTAATTTATTCTTTAATCCCCTCTTTTTATACTGAGGGTGATTTTTCTGCCTAGTTTAAAGGCTAGGATGAGGAACTTAGAGGAAATACACCAACTGAAAAACCACCATTTAAAACTATATGTGGAAAATTACTCCAAGTATATCAAACCATGATTATGACTTTAGCCTCCCCATTGATGATGACCAAGTGCAACAATTGCAGAATATTTGTTTGGTAAAGTATGCTTGATTATATAACTCATTTAAAATGTATTTTTTTTTATTAGAGTTGTGAAGATGATCATGGATATACTTATACCTGATGAAAAGGCTAATGTAATGAACAAGAATAGGTTCCTGAATGAGTTCAGCGGCAGCGAACTAATAATGCCCAAAAAGAATCCCAAACCAGAGGACTACGAGGCCACCTTTACTGGAAACACTGATGACACCTTCAGGATAGGGCTCACTGTCACCAAGAAGAGTTTGAAACTGTACGCTGACTTTTACTCAGCTGACATAATTGTGGCTTCTCCTTTGGGACTGCGTGTTATTGTTGGGGCCGAAGGAGAGAGTGGTAGGGACTACGACTTCTTGGCATCCATCGAAATTTTGGTCCTCGACCAGACAGAATTATTTTTCATGCAGGTGAGGTATCTATATATATGATGACATTGTCTTGTTTCGTATGATTTCTCAATACAGATTGAAGGTTTTAATCCTAGCCAGGTGTACCGAGGTGTATTTTGCTCTATTATTTCCCACTCTTAGCCCATGCAAATGCAGGTATACTTCATCTAAATTCTGCCATCCTAATCCAGTATCATTTGATCACCTAAGCTATAGGCCTATCCAGGGCTAATGAAAATAATAGCCAGTGCTGGTTTTCGTGTGTTCTAAGGCAGAGATTATCAACATGCAAATGGAATGCTATGGCGTGCATAATATGATGACAATGCAAATGCAAATGGAGCAGCACCCCACTAATTTTAGCTACGAGCCGCCACTGTAAAAGAAGTTAACGAGTGCCATGTTCTTAAGGTAAAGTGGACTAAGGACTATTTTGGATTACTAAAAATGATGAAATACTGCCGTTTTTAAAAAGAATAGAACATAAGACAGCACTATGACTCATAGCATAAATACTGTTTGATAAGTTTGGAGGAGATTTACAAAAAGAAAAGATTTCAAACTGAACAAAAAGTTTTTCCACTCAAAAACATATGTCACAAAACATATTAAGGGAAATTTAGTTGTTGTTCTTGTACGTTACAGAGATGCTCAATTATTAGCCACAAAAGGAAAACAATTTTATGATGGAGAGTTTGTTAAAAATTGTGTTCAACCTATTAGAGAATAAATCTATCCTGAAAAGAAACACCTGATAGATGCGCTAAGCTTATTGCGGAATACAATGATGAGAAGAACTGAAGAATTGGATAATAATTTATCCTCGAAGCTAGACCTACATAAAAAATGCAAATCATGGAAAAGCTATTCCCTTGCTTTGTATGAAAGTAACAATCTCAGTTATATGGCACAGCTATTGATCTTTGTATGTGGTGTTAATAGAAATTGTGAAATTATAGAAGAACTAACATCTTTAAAGAGCATTCATGGAACGTCAACAGGCCAAGATTTATTTCTTCATATAAACAGTGAGTCATTGAAAGCGCTTGATTTATTGTGAGAAAATTTCAAATGTATAAAAATCGATGATGCAAAAAATTTTACTGGGATGAAAACAGAGTTAATCAGAAGAATTTTAAATGAAACCCACATCTAAAATGTTGATACTTCTCAAATAACACCACATTATACATCATAAAATATTACGCAAAAAAGTGTTTAAATATACAACACATAATGAGTATTGTGATATCTACTGTAAATAATATTTGATCACACGGACAGAAACGCAGGTAGTTCCAATAATTTTTTACTGAAATTTAATCTGAATACAGTGATGTAATTTGCCACAGTAAAGTGTGTTGGCTAAGCCATGGTAATATTTCAAAATGTTTCTGTCATCTGTGTGCAGAAATAGTTGAATTTATGAACAAAAAAATTAAAGCAATCTAATGAGGATTGACTTTGGGACATCTGAACCTCTTGAATAAAATCCTTAAAGGAGAAGGAAAACTTATAAATGGTGTATTTGGTGAATTATTATCATTTTGAAACTAACTAAAGGTTATTTCAACAGTATTTACAGAAGAAACACTTGCCTCATTTGGTGTGTTTTACCGAACTTCAGAAAGTTGATACAAGCAGTCACATACCTATATATTGCTTTATGAACTTGATTGATTTATTGGAACAATAGTTTGATGACAGATTTAGCAATTTCTCTTTGTATTCAAAGGAAATTAGTTTGTTTGAAAATACATTAGTAGTAGATTCAAGTGAAATACCCATGCAATTACAACTGGAATTGATTGAATTGCAGTGTTGTTCGATATTGAAGGACAAATATGCAGCAGAAATTTTCTCTAAGTCTCTTATCAGTTAAAAATTCACAGTTTATTAAAATTTGCAAGGAAATATATGTGTGTATGTGGTAGTATCTTAGAGAGAAATGAGAGGAGAAGAGTGGAATAAATTATAGGAGGAAGAATGGTGGAAAGCTAGAAGAATATGGCGGCATTTTACTAAACTGAACTGGCTACAGACTGGAAACAGTTGATGATGATGATGATGATGATGAAGATGTGTTATATTTGTAAGAAGGTACAGGAAAAGTGGATTGAAACATATGAACACAAAATGGTTTTTACAATGAAAAGAACACAGTTTGCACTTTTACATTGTTGCCATTGGATAAAGAGGTAGTATAGCTGCCTCTTGAAGAAAATCGATTGTTACCACCCAATCCACCTACCTAGGTTTCATTCTATTGGAACTCATCAGGAGGAAGTGTGAAAGGTTAATACAAATTTCTTAAAGAAGAAAAAGGAAATGTGTAAAAAATGATAGAACACTTAGATAGGAACATGTAAAAGAACTAACATAATTAGTAAGCCGGTGGCCGAAACAAACAAAAATACTCGAGCATTTATGGATGTGGGGAAGGCATATGTGCCCTTTCACCATTATTGTTTGTAATGGTAGTGGAAATGGTCATGAACAAAGTGGGAGGAAAGAATGAAACCCATGATGTTTGCTGATGACTTGATGGTATGGAAGAGAAGCAAGAGGATGTACAGGAACAACTACAAGAATGAAATAATGAAATGAGGAAGTGAAAGAGTGAGAAATGAATAAGCATGGCAAAGTGTGAAGTGATGGTAGTGACAAGGAATAGCATATGATCTAGTATGGCTATTATGTTGGATGGAGTAGAGCTGAGAAAAGTACAGAACGTAAATTATTTTGGAAGCATGATTGAGGCAAGGTTGAAGTAGAGAGGATTTAATTAGAATATAACAACAAAGAAAATTGTTCTATAGTTGTGTAAGAGACCTGCTATGGAGAAGAGAAGTGTAAGGAAGAGTTGTACCATTGTCACATATGCAGCAGAAATTTGGACAGTGAATGTAAGCGAAACTAGGAAAGTGGAGGCCATGGCATTGAAGTTTGTGAGGAGCATGTTAGTTGTCACAAGGAGAAAAAAGTTTAGGAATGAAGTTATCTGGGAAAGTGTAGAGGTACAGGGAGCATATGAGATATTAGAGGAAGCAAGACTGAGATAGTATGGGCATGTAATGTGGATGGAAAAATGGAGGATGCCAAATAAAATGTTTGAAATTAAGTATGTAGGAAAAATACCACAGGGGAGGCCAAGAAAGGGATGGGAGGAGCAGATAACAGGAAATATGCAAGTTAGGGGAAAATAATGGGAGAAATTAAAGGAGGAAGAATGGTGTAAGGATAGAGAAAGATTGAGGCATTTTACTAAATTGACCTGGCCACAAGCTGAAAACAGTTGATGATGATGATGGTAGTACCTACATTTGTGAACAAACATTTTCAAGAATGAATACAATAAAATCAAAGTAGTGTTACAGCATCATGGGTGGCCATCTACACGCATCCAGATATCAACACACTGTGGCCCTCGAAATGAAAGCTCAGAAATACCAATAAATTGATGAGTCTGTGTGTATTGTGTATAAATAATGAAATAAAAGAATTTGTTCTTATTGTTAAAATTATGTTAATTAAATTAATTAACAAACCAAACCTCTTTGATAGTCTATAATTGAATGTATAATAATTATGTATTCCTTTGATTGAACAAGTCAACCTCGGTAGTCTTGGGGTAAAGTGCTCGCCTCAAGACCCATTGTTCATGGATTCAAACCTAGCCGGGGTCAAAGGATTTTTCTTGAGTGATAAAAATCCATAGCACAACTTTCTTCGGAGAGTAAGTAAAGCTTTCAGTCCCATGTTGATTCTGCCATGTAAAAGAACCTTGGAAGTCATGTGAAAATACCTTTCTAGGGTTCTTTTATATGACACAATTGACCTAGGACCGGCGGGACCAAGCCCTGATGCCCCAATGATCAAGATGGTCCTGTCCTCATACCTAAGCAAAAAGTGTATTAAATATAATGTAGATAGACCAGTAAGTCAGTAAGACACAGTGCACAAAAAAAGTATCTTGGCAAAAATGTTGGTATTTTTCACCGCAATGTTTGTGCTAATAGGTCAATCCTTCATTGAATTATGCTAGTGTAGGTTAATACCTTAACTAAGTTACTTAAGAGAATAGGCTTACTGAACAAAGGATCCTGAGTTTAATTTCTGGCATGGCCAAAATTGTGTGTTTGGTAAAATTGGGACTTCTCCATTCACAGTAATGCATTAACAGGCGGGTACTGTTTGCTGTGTCTGTCCTAGAATTAATTTATTTTGTGAGATATGTGCTGATAATATAATCCTTAGATTTAAAAAATACAAGGTAATACCCCAAATTAAATAAATGTGTTAATATAACATTTTTCAAAACATTAAAGGTTTTATTGTTCTATAGAATTTGGGTGGTTTGGTTAGTAAAGCATCTTAATTCTCATGCTTCCGCTAGAACTGGGACCACCTGCTTCACATCTTGGAGCACCTGCACCTGCAGCCACGTGAATCCCATGGAACTGACTTTGCTCGCGTACGTTCCTGGGCGGTTAACGGCTGGACACGGTATTACCGACAGAGCATGGTGTTCTCGTCGCTGACATTACCAGAGATGAACTCACTGTTCAACAAGAAGTGCCGCAACTATGCGGGCAAGGTCCGAGTCATTAATCCAGTTATCTCAGGGACTATCTGTCAGGTTGTGGTGCAGCTACCACAGGTAAACATAAGTCATTATTTATTAATTTCAGGCCCTGCTAGACTTAACGTTTGAGAGAGCTAATTGGTCTAACTTAAATAGAATACCAACCTGTTTGTGAATCAATAGTTACAATTTTATAATTTTTTCAACTTAAGTATGGCTGGTTGCCTAAACTGTGTTATTAATATATGCCACTCAAAGTCACTTTGTTCTGTGACCAGGTCACTTTAAATCACTAAATATTTCTTTGTTGAAATTCTGAGTCAACTTCACCCAATCAAAACATAGTGGAGATACAAATCCAAGGCGACTGCACATTTACTATTATACCTAGCATATTCTATTTCTGTTGACATGACATCTAGTAACTTGAATATATCCTAAACTAAAATCACAGAGTTTTTCTACCGACCCCAACCTCGCCCATCTCTTCTTTCTTTTTCTTATAATTAATTTTCAAAGCTACTGACATTGAACTACAACTAGAAATACACAACCAACACAAGAGTGCACCAAAATATTAGACTAAAAAAAACTGGTATAAGTATAATTAGACACAAAAGCAAGGCTCTCTGATTCTATATGCTACAAAATAAGGTTACTATAAAATAAATCATATTTATTATGGGTATATAGTAATAAAAATAGACATAAATATTTAATAACTGAAATTATTAAATATAGATAGTTGTTTATTACAAGGAGAAAAACATACACGAGAGAAAATAAACCAAAATAAATCATTTCCTATGGCAGTATGAATTTATTACCTAATCAGCATAAAAGAAAATTTGCCTGAAACAAATACAATACTATGAACCCAGAGTAAAGAATAAACATGAAACATACTAGCATATGATAAAGGAAAAAGGGGGAGAATGGAAAAGGTAGTTTACTTGTTTTCCAACTCATGTGGACAACAGTTAAACTCCAGCCAGGGTTCTTTTGGAGCCATTTTACATTTTAATTTAATACAACATTGACATTTTAAGGAATACTTTTACTCATTTCAGACGTTTCAGAAGTTGGAATCTTCCATCTGTGTGTTCGCCAGATGTTTCAGATATGTAAGCTCCCATCCAAAATGTTTTAAAAGCTGGAAGCTCTCATCTGTTTGCTCTTAGGTATTTTAGAAGCTGGAAGCTCCCATCTATATACTCTCCAAATGTTTTAGAGTCTGGAAGCTCCCATCTTTTTTTTCTCCAAATGTTTTATAAGTTATTTTTGTGTTCTTCAGGTGTTTCAGAAGCTGCAGGCCAGTTCATCCTTGCAGCTAATTGAAGCGAGGTTTGACTACTTCGTGAAAAAGGTGCTGCCTCAGTACAAGGACTCCATCATGAGCCATGTTCTCGTGTTCATCCCGTCCTACTTTGATTACGTCAGGATTCGGAACTACTTCAAGAGAGAGGACATGAGCTTTGTTCAGATCTGTGAATATTCCAAGGTGATTTTGCCTAGCTATGGTATGTGCTGAAATCTGAAGCAGTGGCCGAGCGATGTAAGATGTTAGACTATGATTGTAACTGGCTGCCTTTGATGACGAGATCATGGCTGGAATACTGGTCAGGTGCACTAAAAGTGGGTTAAAAGGGATCGGTGTATCCTCTCTTCGGATGGCACATTTATTTACAATTTTTCCTCTTCTATTTGTGTCCTCAAATTTGTGATCCCTGTGGATAGCTTCATTGGGCAGTATTATGAGCAGCTCATAATAGGAATATTCTTCATAATAAGTTTGTGAGAAGCATGTCATGAGGAGAAAACAGAATTAGGACTGAAGTTGTCCAGGCAAGAAGAGGGTACAAGGAGTACATGAGATAATAGAAGAATCAAGGCTGAAATGGTATGGACATGTAATGAGGATGGAAAATCAAAGGAACCCAAGGAGAATGATGAAGATGAAGAAAAAGTAACCAATATAGAGATGGGAATAGCAGATAACAGCAAATATATGAGTGAAAGGAGACAAATGGAAGCATTTAGAGGAGGAAGGGCAATAATGATATTATTATTATTATTAGTAGTAGTAGTAGTAGTTTTAATAAACTAATAAACTACATTATGGAGACAAATAAAATTCACTTCTTTTTAATCCGAATCTTTATTTTATCTACAAATCTCAAATATGAATACTAGAAAACATGCTAAACTTAAAGGTTAACTTGATAATGTTAATTTTTATGTTGCTAAAGAAAAGAGATATTGTAACTAAATGCTAACATTTCGTGTTACTTATAATGCATTCATTATATTTATAAATAATTAATGCTTTAAGGTCCCGGTGATCTTATCCTTTGATGTTTTCATTCATTTAAAAAAAAACACTAATTTCATTAAAAAATAGACAAAAAAGAACACCCAACCTAAGAATTTTCAAAATTTATTTGAGACCATAAGTTCCTTCCTGCAGGAATATTCCATTAAGAATAATCCCGCACTCAATCCACATTCATAGCACACAAAAAAAGTTGCTTATTATGAGTTTATGTATGAATGAACACAAATTATTAAGAAGATTAAAGAACTAAAAATATGGGTGGTTTGTCTTAAAGTATTAAAGTGAAAATACTTATTTAGTTAATTCATTGTCCAGGAGAACAAGATAGCCCGAGCCAGGGACATGTTCTTCCATGATGAGGCCCACTTCCTGTTGTACAGTGAGAGGTTCCATTTCTTCAACCGCCTGCGGATCAAAGGGATTCGCCATATCCTGTTTTATCAGCCGCCAACATTCCCCCACTTCTACAGTGAGATGTGCAACTTAATGCAGGTAATTATTTTCTACATGAATAGGAACTTTAATCTTATAGTATTCAAGAAACTTAGGTTGGAAAGAATAGAAAGAAAAAAAGTTCAATCCTTGAATCCAAAATTGAAAACAGTATATTATGCAATCAGTAGAGTTGATTAAAAATACCTGCGCAATTAAGAAAAGATTATATATTTTTATTTAGCTATAAAATAATTAATTTACCAGAGTTAGATTTTATTAACTCACTTGAAACTTATATCAATTTGTTCAGCAAGGTGTAATTAATAAACTGAAGAGTTTGTTTGCTGTCTCTTATAGGCATTGCACGGCCGCTAATATGCATAGATGTCTGAAATTTTAATTTTAGTATCCCATGTATACAAACATGTGCATCTCGAATCTGGAATTTTAAATTTTGATTATTTTTTTTAACTTACTAAAACTCTTTGAAGCAAAGAAAAGCATTGTCTGGGGGTAATCATGTAATTAATTGCACAGTTACCCTGGTGTACTTTTACCAGTAGTGTAATAAATATGAAAAATAAACAGAAAAATTAATATTTCATGACCCACTTTGATGGCTGCATAATATAAAGTGTAACTCTTGCAATAGACTATATTGCCACTGATGGGGGGATTGGGGTTTGAATCCTGGTCATGTGTACTCAGGCTGGCTTTTACTAAATGGTTTTCCACATTTACTTCAACACAAAAGTGGATTCATTTCTTCTACAATATTTATTTTAACCTTCCTCATCGCTAATATTTAAGCGTGATCACTACATATAATAGTACAGGGTGTTTTACTCGCTCTTGGCCCGGCCATGTCCATGAGTTTGAAAGTTATCGCCAAGCGTGAGCGAAACACCCTGCATAATTTTAACGGGTTATAAGACATGATGCTAAAATTCATGCATATTGGCACTACCACATGATTAAGTAGCTAAATATAATTTGGAAATATGCTTTGCAAAAAATCTCTTCTATCCATATCTTTTGAGAAAAAATCACCTGTGGGCAAGTGCTAAATCGCACGCCACTCGCTTTTTTGTTTGGATTCTCACAGTTACTGTTTGTTTCTTGACACAGTTTTACTTAGGCTTCTGGAGGACATAACATTTCTTGTGCGATAGAGGTTGTAGTATCAGTGTGATGGTGCCCCTGTACACTACAGTTGCAATGACTACTTAATAAAGTCCACCTTAACCAGCGGATTGGGTGCAATGAGCGGGTGGAATGGCCACTAAGGTCACCAGACCTCACACCACTCGATTTTTTTTCTTGTGGTGCCACCTTAAAGCACTGGTGTACCCATTATAGTCGCCTGAAAACATTGTGACACAAATCCAAATGACCATTACTACAGTTGACGTCGACATGCTTCACCATATGGACAGCAAATTCATACACCATTTATAGTTTTAGCTGATAGTGCTAGCGTTACTTACTACCAAGCAACAAACTGGTACAAATAATGAGCGCAGACCCAAATAAGCATATGCATATTTATTGGGGAAAAAAACCAAACTCATTAGTGGTTTGGACTCTGAAAGGATTTTACAACAAGCAAGAATATTTCTAAATAGGCGTACAGCCCCACAATATACATATGAGGGTGAAAATCCAAAAATAGAGAACAATGAAATATATTAATGTCAAAGTTAAAGAGCATAGAAATTCTAATAATCAGAAATACAGTGAAACCTGCCTTAAACGGACCCTTTATTAAGCAGATACTTGTCTTGAATGGACATATTTTACGGTCCCGTGACTTTAGGGCTTAAAGAATGCAAAGATCCCTGGATTAAAGGGAAATTGTCTAACGCGGAAACAGAATTTAAAATAAGCCCTTATATGGAAAATTTCCAATGTTCCAGTTGATATTGTTTGGAAAATTTTTGGCATTTTGTACGTTCTATAGAATTTTCTTTTCTCTAATTCTTCCTTTATATTATTAGGAGTTGAAATATTATGTCAGGTATATTTACTTTCTCCTTATTAGTTCTTTTGTTATCTTGCTTACAGAATTGTTAACTGTTATTGCCTCTTGGTTGTTATCTCTGTTCTTCCCAGTTTCTGCGCTAATGAGTTGTCAATCACCTTTATAATTCAGCTTTTAACGGTATAGCACTACCTGTATTGAAATTCAATTGTTTGTCCTTTCTGGAAATTTTACTCAATATAGACTCTAGGCCTGCATTTTTTATTTAGTCTGGAAGTTCTTATTATGGTTTCAAAGATAAGAGTTGTGCTTGATCTAAACACGAGAGTAAAAGTCATCCAGGTGAGTGAGTGAGATAAATTATCTGTTGAGCAGATAATGAAGATGTTTAGCGTCGGTAAAACTAAAGTGTAAGAGATTCTAAAAAAGAAAATGGAAATTTTGAAACTGTGGTAAAACTGTGCTAATGAGAAAATAAAAATAAAAGTAAAGAAAACTTCAAACGAAGACATTAATGAAATAGTGTGCGAGTGGTTTGTCGGTGTTAGGGTGAAAAATCACTGTGTATCGAGTCCAATGGTGCAGGAATACACTAAAAAGGTCGCTCAAAAACTGGGGAAAACTGAATTCAAAGCATCTAATGGATGGTTGGAGAGTTTTTGCAAAATATATCGAATATTTTTTAATAAACTTTGTGGTGAATCGAGTGATATAAATAGTGAAACCATTGAAGAGTGGGTTGCTAAACTTACCTCCATAATTGAGGGATATGAACCTATAAACTTAGCAAATGGTGACGAGATTGAACTGATGGTTCCCAAGAAGTGATCTTAAAGGGAGGAACCCCAAGCAAAAGTTTCAAAATATAAAAGTAACAAATAGCCCTATTGAGGGCTGACTTCAAATTGTCTGATTTTAACAAAGAGGGACAGAATAAAGTGCTGCTTAATCACACGATAATTTATATTTGGTAAGAAGTGTCAGAAACAACCCATTTCAGGGCCGACCTCACCTTATAGAAATGAACGTCCAACAAAGAAGTTGTCTCCAAATAACCTCTCAATAAAATTAACAAGATACATTGAACAATTATCAGAAATAAATAATTACAGAGTTAACAAACAAAGAAAGATGAAAAAGATAGAGTCAAATGTTAAGAAAAGTGGCTTTAATAGCCCAAGATAGAAAATGATTACATCGTGACAGAGAATTATGTCTAAATATCTTATATGCAGAGTCCAGGCAGTATCACGTTGTTGGTGTAAGGTGGCAAGCACGTGTTCAATTTTTCGCTCTGACGAGGCCTACAAGTGTATCCACAGCCCTAGCCCATGAAATTACAGTGATGTATAAATTCACAGAGTTTAAATAGTTTTTTCGATCTTGAATACTTTTCTCCTTATCCAATCAGCTGGGAGGGGACCTTCTTTGATGGTGATGTCAGTAGCGGAGACCAGGTGAATCTCTCCTACTCGACTCATCTATGAGTGTGGGCGATAATGCAGCCTCGGCTCCTTAAGCTGGCTGGTTGCAGGTTGGCTTGACTAACACACCAGCTTTCGGTCAAAATGGTGTTGTTTCATCCTTGTGGCGTTCACAACGCAACACTAGCATTGCATAACTATGGGAGGATTAACCTTTAAACACCTACTATGAATGAGCTAACTATGTTTGATGTAACTTTGAGCTACTTTCTTGCCACATCAACCCTCTTTAACTTCAATGTAATTTTTCTCAAAAGGTATGGGATTAACAGAAATTTTTGCAATGTGTGTTTTTGACTTATGGACAGTACCACACTATTAGGTGGGTAAATATATCTGCAAATTACTACTCATTCTGTATACATCTATTATCACCATGTCCTATAACTCGTTCAGGGTTCAGCTAAAATATATATATATATATATATATATACACACACACACACACACACACACGGGATTTTTCAAGAAAAGATATAAAAAAACGTTACAATTAAGGACAGTCTATCAATGTCATGTTTGTATTTAATTTTCATTAAAAATATGAATTTAAATTAACCTTATCGTCCGTCAAGTAGCTGGATACCTGAAATTTGTTGCTTTTATTAACCACCTTGCAACACAACTGAACACCATTAAATAACATAACCACACTTCATATAATTGAAGGTAATATCTATCACTGAATAGATTTAATGAAGGAAAACTTTTTTTAGTACAAAATAATTATTAAAGTGGCTTTTAAATATCAAATTATGCATGAAATACACACCTTCACCATACTTATTTACATATAGATAAGTCTACTAAGTAAATTTTATTATTTGGAATGCCATCTATTTGCTTTTTTATCCTATATAATAATATTTGGTTAAAGTATTACTTTTGGACTCCAACAGTGCTGTTTGTGAGAGCTTTAATTACTAAAACGTAAGAGGTAACCATGCACATTGTCTCATTTGAGAAATTTTTTGTTGTTCTTATGAACAAAACTATGACTTACTTTTATTTATTAAGATTAGTTTTGATATTTTACTGTGTAAAGCATTTATTAAAATTCAAGCCGTGAGTTTTTTAAGTCAATCTTAAAATATACTTTTAGAATTTTTTATATTTTTACTACCCAAAAGGAAATTCTCATTTTCTCGTAAAAATTACTTCAAGGGAACTTTACGTAGGGGAAATTTTCCACTTTTCATAATCTATCCCCAACTATTTGCAATACGAAACATCTATACTACTAAAGATAAAAATCTTTTATTTGAAATATATTTTTATAAAACCAATAATTTCTGAGCTATAAGCAAATATATATATAAAGGGAAAAAAATGGATATATATCAATTTATTTTTTCCTTTACATTTTTTTTACAAGATTACAAAATTTAAATTTATTATTTATATGTTGAACTGCAACCAAATCAGAATTTTTGTCTCTTGTCCTGAATTAAAAAATATTTTTTACATCTACCACTACATTTAACTTTATTGAAACTATCAATTTTTTTTATTGGAATGAATGGAAAGGCTAAAATTAAACTAAAACTATAAATCTGAAAAATAAATATAAGCCTTAAGTGGAAAATCACTTTTAAATATTTTCCTGTTCCCGTGGGAAGTTATTTCCCGCCTGAAAATTTACCGAAGTCAAAATCTCATTCATGCACAGAACTAATATATTTATTTATCTATATTTTTATGTCACCAAACCTTTATCAAGAAACTTGTTTCGTACACAATGCTAGTTTCCTAACTCAAGTAGGTTTATCTTCTTTTATTTAGGTTTCATTATTTTTGCTTGTACTTCAAATCCTTGCTACTTAAATTGTCATTAATAATAAATGTCATGCTAAAAATTGCAGCATAAAAAATAAATTACTTTTGCAGGAAGCGAACCAGTCTCGCCACTCTGGAGCTGACAGCAACATGACAGTGACTGTACTCTACTCCAAGTATGATGTACATCAGTTGGCGGCTGTGGTGGGAACAGAGAGGGCATCTCGCATGGTCTCATCTGAGAGGAATGTGCACATGTTCATGACAGGGGATTAAAGTTGGAGTATTATTTGTTAGTGCAAACCTTTTTTAATATCTCTTTACCACACTGGCTTAACACCATGGTTAGCAGACTAGTATACTTGGGAAATATGTCTGTAAAATCAAATGAAATATTTCATGAATAAATTAAGTATCTTTAATGTTTGAAATCTGAAAATAGTTGGTGAAACTTCTGGTTGTTACAATTCTTCTCCTGTATCTTTTTTCATATCTAATTTAACATGATGTGCATTAAAAAGTGTACAGAAGTTTTCCTTCAAAGAGTTATATATTTACTAGTTAGAACTGGGGTATGACTTGACATTTTGACTTATGAAAATTCTCGAGTGGGAAATTATGATTTCCTGCAGAAACAAGATGAGGAAAAAAATGTAAAAGCAATTTTTCACTCTAGGCTTATATTTATCTTTCAGATTTATAATTTTAGTTTAAACTTAGCATTCCCAATTTGATTTCAATAAAAAGATTCAAACATTTTTATAATTTCATTAAGTTAAAAATAGTGGGAGAAGTCAAAAATATTTTTGAAAAGTCAAGATAAAGGACAATCCCTTTATTTTGTTGCAGTTATAGGTATGAACAATATAATTAAATTTAGTAATGTAAAAATTGTTTACAGGGGGGAAAAAAAAGAACACTTGAAATTTTTATAATAATTTATTTTTAAATTGTAATTTTTCTAAATAAAAACTAAATAATATTTTGTTTAACAAATGTTGAGTAAGTTTTTTTTTATGTAATGTGAATTAAAAACCCTAGGCCTAATACAACACCTATAATTTTAAATTTGTAATCAACATTTTGTATGAATATAAATAAACTCTAAAAATAGATTTCAAGATTAACCAAAAAGGTTCTTAAATAAAAGATTCATGGCTTGAATTTTAATAAGTACTTACACAGTAAAATATCAAAATATTCAAACTATTCTGAATGGATAAAAGAGAACCAGTTTATCCATAAAAATAACAAAAACATTTCTCAATTGAGCCAATGTGCCTGTTATAGTTACTAAAGCTCTCATAAAATGCACTGTTGGATTCAAAACATTATTTTATATCACTATTAATATATTATGTAAATGATAGAAAAGCAAATGGATGCCATTCCAAATAATAATATGAATATACTATAAATACTTAGTATAATAATACTTATAACTTAATACTTATACTATAAATACTTATTATAATAATTTCAGCCAACTGGTCAATTCGAATTCGTGCAGCGTGCGCTGGGGTTGGTATAAAGTATTGATCCATAGAACTAGCAATATTATATAATTACTTAAATATGAAAAGTACTATACATCATTTTCTCCCGCCAAAATATTGTTCACACAAAGTGTAACTTATAGCTTAAAGTAAACAAAATGCTAACCTGCCAACACATTGCATTATTATGACTTCACGTTATCTATCCCTCTATTCCTTCTTACTCCTTTACTATAAGGCCCTCATTTTACTTGTTTCTTTATATCCTTGACTTTATTTGCCTTATCCCTCTTCATTATGGCATCCTTCACTCTGCCATTCCACCATTGTGTCTTTGCTTCCTTCACTATTCTGCCGGTTTCACCATATTTTGTTGCACTCTTGACTAGTCTAGTCTTAAAGTTATTCCACTCTAAATTTCCATCATGTATTTCAGTTATTGGTAACATATTTTTAATTACATCCTGGAAATCATGCTTTACATCCATATCCTTCAGCTTCATCCTTTTATCTTTGGCCTTTTCCTATCTTCTACTAGTACAGCTTTAATACCATTTAGGTCCGCTACTAACAGCTTATGATCATTGACCAAGACTTAAAACATCCTGTAATCTCTCCCCATATCCTACAGGAGTTAATATTTACAGTAAACTCCCTACTATCTGTTTGTGGATTATCCGCTTTGCGGCTTAACTGTGGCATCACCAACAGCAGGGGATACGTTTTTGAAAAATGCCGCGTTGGCGGAGAATACAAGTGTACAAAATGTTGTACTCCGTAAATTCCTAGGGAAGAGATAATGGCCAGAGAGACAAAATGTTTATGCAAAGGGGGAGGAGGCTTTTCAGGGTTATACCTGCTTATATGGAACAGGAAGTTGACATTCTCCTCTTACAAGCTGATGGTATAGAACATACATAGCAGGATAAGGATAAAGGAAGCATCTGCAATGAAGCTTAAGGCTAATACAAACTTTTTTAAGTTATGTGACCATTTTGAGTATACATATTGTACATCGATTTAAAGTTGTTGTTTTTAATTATCTTAGTGCTTGAAACATAATCATCTATTCATAGACAGTCACAATAGGTGAGTAATAGTTTGAAATGAATGTGCTACAATCTCTTGTTTTACTAAATATGTGGATTTTCCACAGTTTTGCTATCTAGACATGATATCAAAACCTGCAAGGCCGTAGGTCCCTTCACGGGTACTCTTGAAGGCCACCCTTAACATAGGGAACAGAGGCCTGTGGTTACCGCCCCGTTAGGATAGGCCTACGTGACATTGGCGTATGCTGAGAAACTGAATAGGTATGCTGTACTCCAAAAGTTGCAGGAGAGATTTGGGGGCCAAGGACCCTCAACCACCGTTGTCCAAGAATGTCGAGAGATTATTTCCCCTTAATTGGTTGCTATTTTATGAAATTTTAAGGCCCCCTACCCACCCTGATTCCATTTGTTCTTTTGTTTTATCTATCCATAAAAATGCTTACCATCCACTCAAAATGTAATAAAAGTAGCTCCATGGTGTCAGCCCACATTAAGGCTATACCTACCGAGTAGCTACCAAACTGTTTGGTGAATTATTGCCAACTCTTGCAGATAAAGGGTGTGATTGGTCAGCAACATGACACCTCTTGCCATTGAACTCAGCTTTCTATACTGGAGCCACTAAGTTCTTTATTTGAGTAGCTCCTCATTTATCCACACTAGGCTGAGTCTAACCTGTTCCAGACCCTCTGCTTCTCAGATAATCTGGAAAGACTTCTCAGAAAATCTGGAAGCGCAGGGAATCAAACCCGGGACCTCTGGGTCCGTAGCCAGATCCTCTAACCACTAGACCACAAAGGCGGTCCTCAAATTGTAATGATATCTACATGGTTAGAAATTTAAATAAATATTAATGTCAGGGCTAAGACTGGAATGGGCACTTTTCTGAATGCATAAGAGAGACAGATTCTATTCAATTAGCCTAGTGTAATTAAAAGCACACAGTTAGCAATACTCAAAACAAAAAATCATAATAAGAGTAAAATGAAGTGATACATCGATCAAGCGTCCATCAGGTCTTGGTGAGAGGGAATCAGGTGGATTCTCCAACTCGCATTGCACTTAAAATTATTTCTTAAAGCCTAACTTATCTCACACAATGCTGCTTGGAAACAAATGAGTCTCCCAACTTGGAGAATTTATGCTCCGGAAGCTATTTAGATGCGTAAACTCTGGCTAACATAGGGGAGATTATTTCAGACTATTAATATTCTATCACTATGTAATTGGTTTATTGCTAAGATATTTACACATCTTTTGCTGTAAGCAGTGGTGCACCCAAGGGGGAGAGGGGCAGACAAGGTAATTGACCCTTACCCCCCCTTCCTTCCACAACACTACAAATTATTTTAATAAAACTTTGAATAATATGAAGTACAGCTAAAATATTTAGCATTGAAGATGTGTCGAATATAGAAGCTACATTTTAAGACCAGACTTCTGACTTAAGCCTAATATTCACACCAAATAATATACACACAAAATTGACAATTGAAAAAAAGCACACAAATAATAGCTTTGATACCATTTGTATTATTTAAATCTCTTAATTACTATAAAAATACTACATATAATTTCTAAAACCATTTAATATTCATAAATATTCTCGGCCTTTGGGAGTTAGGGGCTGTGTGAAGTTACACTCCTGACTTTTGGGATTATTTGATGTATAATTATTATATAAACTCACAATGGCTATGTTAATGTAAAACAAAAGGAATACTATTAAAATTCCATGAATCCTTTCTACTAAAGAAAAACAAGAATTACTGTAGACTACGGTTAAAGTAGCCTTGTCACTGGCCCCCCTCTCCTTTCCTCACTACCAGTGCTGAAATGCCTAAATTTGAATTGAAAGAATGTTTGCCAAATACATGATACATGTGACTAGAATGCCTAAACATAATGTATTAAATTAGTGTATAATTAAAAGCTTGTTATGTATACTATTATTTTACAATTAATTTTGTATAAATTTTATATAATTTTACTTAAACTCTACTAAATTAGCTTAATAAATAAACATTGTGATCTTTAATTTTTTTTTAATAGTTGATACAATGCTTAGCTTGTTTCACATTAACAGCATGACCTGGGGTGTAAAAACCCAAACTCATTGGCCAATTACTAATGTACCGTGGCTATAAACAACATAGCCCCCACCTCTGCCACCTTAAAAACTCGAATAGCTCTTATCCTATTATACCGGGAAGTCAGCACCCTAACTACAAACACTCCACGCTCGTCACAGAACACTGCACAATGTCAGAGTTTGACAAGAAAACAATAACTAAGTCACCGAGTGGTATGTGACATCTGTGCGCTAGTCCAGTTCCCCCCAAGTTTCAGACGCTGCGCAAGCACCGAGCTCGGGGAAAAGAGCAAGAATAGTACTCACCCTTATGGTTATGCTCCCGACGTTGTGCGCATGTGTCGGTGATAGGGGCCATTTCTTACTTGCTGAGAATGACTTCATGGGTCATGTTACTTCTCCGTACCTATTTTCCCCGCTGTTATATCCAAGATATAAGCTAGTACGAAAAAAGTAAAATCACTCTTTGATACAGATAGGAATTAGGAACTAGTTGCATTATTATGTAGATGTTCGTAATTTTGGAAAAGTATTTTTAAATATTTTTATGTGAAACTAGGCAGCTTAAATCCAGTTGATATAATATAGAGCCTAAACTTTGTTATTCTTTTGACATATTTATTTTTTAATTTAATTTCTATAAGCATGTTTTGGAAACCAACCTAATACGGTATTTAACCGTTTGGGTCAGAGTGTGGATGATTTATTTTTAGTCATATTATGTAATTATAAAGAGGAAAGATTTGATTTATTGTTTTTTGTTTGTAATAAATAAACTCAAAAACTACTGGACCGATTTTAAAAATTCTTTCACCAATATAAAGCTACATTATCAGTGAGTAACATAGGATATGTTTTATTTTGAAAATTTAATTTATTCCTCATAAAAATGTCGATAGTATATTATATAGTATTTGGAAAAAAAGTTGTTGAAGGGAAAGTGGGGTTGGTGAAGTGGGCGGTGGGAGGTGGGGGTGAGGAAAAAGGAATGAGATGAAAATAGGAGGGAGGGGGCTATACAGTGATGGTAGGACTGTATTTTCCAAAAAAAAAGTTTTGTTTTTATATTGAGATGGATGATTTGAAGCTTTGTTTTACAGGATTCTTTACAATATTTTTTTACAGGGAAGGGGGCCTAGTATTATGTAATTTTCTCTTTGAATGCTATCTCACATTGTAAATTTTTGCCTTTAAATTTATTGTTGTTGTAAGTCAAAGTAACTTGGGATGTTTAGTATCATTGGCTATATTCAGTAGGTATTTTTGAAATGTTAGGGATATACTTGTTATTGTAGTTGATAAAGTTGATAGAGAACTGTATTAGCTTCTCGTCATAGTTACCCCCACTTTGCGGATTGATGAATGGGAATAGTTTTGTTTATGATCAACTATATGTGAGCAAAGATTTATTAAGTTTATCATTAAAGGATGTTTAATAATTAAGGTAATATTAGTAGTCCAATCTCACATTTAATTAAAATAAATGTGTAATTTTAACATTTGTTACTGGATACATTATACACAATTTACAATAAATCCCCCATGCATGCTGTTTGAAGCTCCTAGATTACCACTATTGCCTCTTTGGCAAGTAAACATTTTGGTAAAAATGTCTACAATAAAAACCAATTAAAGGCAAATGGACTATAATCTCAAATTTTACACTTAAAAACGAAACCAAGTTGTCAGACAAGATCACAAGTCTTCTCTTTGGGAGGTGGTGTTTGCTGAGCCAGCAATTTCCTCTGAATTTTGCCAGTCGATGTCTTTGGGATGAAGTCTACAAATTTCACCCCACCGCGAAGTCTCTTGTATGAGGATACCTCCACTGAAAACAATTACAAGTTTTAGCATTGATTTGGTGCCATGAGTCGTACAAAATAAGAAAGTAACACCAGATTATATGTCAACAGAAAAGTTCTACAAGTATATTCTACCCATCTTTAATAAAAATACACTAATTTTATGACAGAACATGAACAAATAATCAAAATTTATTTTATAATGGAAAGAGGAATACAGATCACATGTTAGATTACTTCCACTTGACAAAAAATGTGAGGACTGCTTCCTGATGTAAAGAGTTACCGTCCAATTCCTTTAACTAGAGTTTGCTCTTTTGTAGCGCTTCAAGAGAAAAAAAAAATGCAACTTCCTAAAAATGGGGAGGGGAAAGAACAAAAAAGATGGTTGATTAAGAATTATAGGATCATATTGTAAAAGTAAGGATTAGTACTACTTTCTCAAGTAATGAAAAATTTTAACATCCAGATAATTTCTCAAATATATTCTGAAACCTTGAGATTGATTCGATCATTTTAAGAGCCAATATAAAATTAATAAAACGATCAGATTTACATATATGTATATATACACCCCCTGCTTTGTGATAAATAATAATAATAATATTTAACACCGAGTCTTACTACCCGTTCAGGTTATACGCTTTGTGATAAATAAAAGGATTGGATTTCCTTAAATAAAAAGTTATTTCTTTATAAAAAACAAGTTTATAAATAAAGTGTTTCTGTTAAACATGGTAAAAAAAGATCTAAGTGGTATGGTGCGTTAAATATAAAAATTACAGCTAGATTATTTTTATAACCCACAAATTAAAAACTTAAGGTTGAAAAGAATTCAAATAATTTTCTAGGCAAAGTGTCTTTTTCATCTTCTGTAATTGGTCAAAATATGGTCGTTATAATAGTATCTGTCTCGAACTTTTTACCAGTGTTCTTTGGTTGAAGGAAATAAACTTACTAGGCTTAGAGAACTTTGTATTTATTATTGGAATATTATTGTTAAATTACATTTTAACTAACAAAATGTCTTAAAAAATTTCAGTGTGTGCCAAATCAAAAACTTACACAAATGATATTGTTTTTACTGTCAAGTCAACTTGGAATTACTTAATTTTTTAAAAAAAGTCATTAATCTGCAACTTTCCTTTTAAAATTGAGCAATAAACTTTTGATAGTAATGCAGTTTGCTTGGTCTTTGATCGTGGTGAGCATACATGAACACTCATGGTCTAACATACAAAGTGCTTCTATAAAACTTCGCACTGGGTGGGGGTCGGATTCATTATCACCATCACCACATTGCAACTCCTCCAAACAGCTTAAACTTTCCAACTCGCTGCACAATTCTTCCACACACAGCACATCACACATCACACATCATGAGCTACTAGTTCACAGATACATATGCATCAAAGTTTATACTAGCGGTACTTTAATCCAACTGAACCTAATCTTCATCTTGAGTGCTGTCATACTCTCTACTTCTGTCAACCTCACTTTTGACCCTTGATCATTCTTCTTCACGTGGCCACACTTTACCAAACAGTTCTGGATTGTAGACTTGGGTACCTTGCTGCCACACCTAAACAAAGTGAATGACCCTCAAGCTGAATCTGGGGTTGGAACTTCTTTCCCTGCGTCCATCAAACAGAGTCCTTTGCACTAGATGCTTCCTGTACACCAGCTTGAAACTCTTGTTCACACAATAATTGAGAGGCTGTTATACAGTTGTGTGGTTTAGGGGTAAAACCACCTTTACATTCCTCATGTGTCTGGAGAATGAGCAGCGCAATTGTGCTGTTATCATTACGAATGCATCCTAACATCCGAGTGTTGTGTTTCTCTGTCTTAATAACAATCAGTCCTGGATTAACTTTCTTCGGGACTAAACATTCTGACCAATAGATGTGGGAAAACTATAAATTGAGGAACTATTGATGCAGGTTTTATTTTGTCACTACTTACCCAATCTGTGGGCTGATGTATCAAGATGGCTTGGTGGGTTGGGTAGGCAGCGTTAAATAATTGTTGAGTTAGTTTGCTTTGCTCTTGTTTATTGAAATATATTAATTACCATACTAGTTTATAAATGTGAGGTAGTTTTAACAACTAATTGGAATAATTTAGCAAAAGGTCCTAGTTCTATCAATGTCCCTACTCAGCAGTTCTATTCCCTGAACTGTCTTCGGTGTGATAACTTAACTGTCAAATACACGGCCACATGGCTTTGCGCGGTTGGTATTTGATTCAGACTTTCAAGATGATTTGGATCGTCTTCCTCCTCCATACTGAACAGGGACTCAAGCTGTAGAAGTTGCTGTAACTTGGTAGCTTAGTATGTAATGCACTTCGAAGTAGTCTCTTAACAACTGGCGTCCTTCCCGGCCCCCCTCTCCTGAAAAACTCTAAAACTTCTGTTATATACAAAAAAGGAGGAGTCTTTCCTCTAAGTTACTGGTTTTGCCAGTACTCTATGTCATGCTTATCGGCAAAACAATCACGTTTATCTGATAAGCGTGTGCGACTACTGATTCAGAACAATTGACAGTATGAGTTCTTAGGCTTACCTCATCCTTGCATGCTCTAGATTACTTAAGGCTGCAAGCTAGGACATAGTTTAATTTCTATAAGTGGGATACATTCAGGAATCATAGAAATTAAACGATGTATGGAAGTTTCACTTTAGTCTGTTTTAGTTTGACAAAATTTACCCTTGATTTTATAGCATCATTTCATGTCAAGGTATGGTGATAAATTTCTTTCAAATCTGATAGTTATATTATGTCATAATCAGCTATTGCCATAAGTACAGACAAACAGCCACATAGAATGGTAAAACCCATACTTATGAGTTTGAGCACACATACAGAGTCAATATCCATCATAATCTCAAGGTAAAATATTCATACTTTCTCTGTACCATAAAGTAAAACATCAACTCTTGGGAATAAATGTACCATTAAGGAACTTGTGTATCTCCTCTTCCTTGACGCTTAAACCCGGCTGCTTCACGATGTAGGCCAGTGGTAACTCCCCAAACACTGGTTCAGGGATACCAATAACAGCAACATCCTTCACCGCAGGATGAGTCAACAAGATGGACTCCAACTCACTTGGAGAAACCTAAACACAAAAATATGATTTTTATTTCCCCATTATAAATTATTACACACAAAAGAAATATTCCTTTAATCAAAGTCGATACAGACCTGTAAATCAGGAAAATGAAAAAAAATTACTGAAAATTTTGTATTTGCTTGCAATAATTTTTTGAAATACATAACCCAGTGTGAGCTACAAATTTTAGGTCCAGTTCATATTGTAACATGCCGGAGGGACGTAGCCCAGCCACACCTGTGTTATTTTAAGGATATTGGAGCACATTACCGGTTAAATATAGAATATTGAACATGCATATAAAACAAAGGTTGTGATTACTGAGAACAATACAAAACACATCCATTACATTATTCAATAATTCAGTTGAATCTCAACAAATCTTAATTTGCTATATATGTGAATTAATAAGGAAATAAATTCCATGAAAGATATTCAAATAAACTAAAATCATTATCTTCATTATCATAATGAACTGTTTTCAGCCTGTGGCAGGGTTTGTTTAGTAAATTACCTCCATCTCAGTCTGTCCTTCCACCATTCTTCCTTCTGCACTCTCTTCCACTCTCCTCTTACTTGCTGCTAAATGTTCCTCCCTTCTCTTCCTTTGAATCCTTTCCCCTTCCATCCTTATTATGTGTCCATACTATCTCATTCTTTCTTCCTCAAATATCTCATGTACCTCCTGTACCCCAGCTCTTGACCTTACATATTCATTCCTAATCCTATCTCTTCTGGTAGCAGCTAGCATTATCCTCAAAAACTTCATTACCATGGCATCCACTTTATTTGTTTCTCTTTTATCCAAAGTCCAAGTTTCCACTGCATATGTAACTATGGGTATGAAGTATGCTCTATACAACACTTCCTTACACTTGAGGGGCACTTCTTTTTTCCATTGTAGGTCTCTTCCACACCTGTATAAAGCCCTCGTCTCACTATATCTTCTTTGCTGCCCCCTTTTGCCTCAATCACACTACCAAGATACTTTACTCTCTTTGCTTCTTTCACCTCTACTCTATCCAGTTTTATCACCTTGCTCCGTCTTTACACATTCAACATTAGCATACACAATATTCCTTACTCTCCTAGCCACTCCTCTTTATACTCCAGCATCCTCCATTGCTCTCCATACTTACTTTCTATCCACACTATCATAAATTCATAAATGCCATTACCAGATATTTTTCAAGTTCATCTCTTTTAAAACAACTGTCTAATTCCTAATATTAAATCTATTGTTGACCTCTTGTCTCGCAACATGTTGTTCCTCTCGCCATCTTCCCTTCATGCCTTTCCTCATTTTCCTTTCCATAATCCTTTAATAAATTTTCCCGCATTGACACATCAGTGTTATGCCTCTAATTTTCACACCTCTTCCTATACCCTTTCTTAAATATTGGTAATATGTCTTTTGTCCAATCCTCTTGGCACTTTATTCTCCCTCCACACTGCCCTTACTATTATATACTACCAGTGTAGACCCATTTCTCTTCCTGCCATTATTTTCCCCGCGAGTTCATTCACTCCTGGTGCCTTTCCCTTCATCCTTTCCAAGGCCTCTTCTACCTCCTGCCAGATTATGTCTGCTACTTCTTCCTCTATCTCTCCATCTAATTCCTTTTATTCTTCTTCCTTCTGTATAAATTCTTCCCCCTCTATGTTAACAATCTCTCAAAATATGATTTCCACAGCTTCTTTACCTCTTCATCACTCTGTTAGCCTACCTTTTTCATCCATCATTTTGATCTATTCCCATCATATGGCTCACTTGAATACACAATATTTCCTTGCTTCCTTCCACATCAGTCTGTAGAACTTATTCCACTCTTTCATCCATGTTTTTCTCCCTTCTCTTTCTATCTTCTTTGTATTTCTCTTTTTCTCCTTATACATATCCTCAGTCTCTCGTTCTTTTTGTGAACCATTCTCTAAATACTTTGTTCTTAGCATTCACTGCTTCTTTTACCTTTTCGTTCCACTATGGAGTTTCCTTCCATATTATTTTTCCACTCGTTCTTCCACCATGTACTATTTTTAACGTTTGCCACTCTTTTATGTCATCTTTTCGCATAGCTCCTTTTACTCTTTCTTGAAAGTTCATTTTCTCCTTCACTTGGCTGAGATTCCATTTCCTTATCCTGTTTTCCCACTTCACTATCTGTCACTCTCTTCTCCAGCCTTACTTAAACTTAATTTACTAATTAATGAATGGTTAAACACCAAGAAATTATTGAAAGGTATGACACCAGTGTGACTCACAACTCCACCACTGGTCCCTAACACACTAACCCACACGACTGATACACCATCCAGGCTCCATAAACACTTACTCGACTAGGCCTTCGTATACTTAAAGACGCTTGACCCATCAATAGCTAGAAAACTGGTCCTAAATAAATTGAGCCCAGACCTTCCAAAAAGCTGTGCTTTACTGCCACCCCAGTCCATCCGGTGTGTGCCATAAAGCTGGCTCAGACTATCTGATAAATATGGATGTAAATGAGGGCAGAAGGAAAACAAACTACACGTATGTCATACAGTTGACTTCTTTGTTTTGTTTCCAAGATCACAAACTATTAGAAAATGTTGTCAAATAAATCAAGTACATACTTGGCAGTTTATATACAAAATATGGTTGAAATTATAAAATGATTTTGTCATACTTTAATTTGAGCAAATGTAAATGTAAAATGGGTTGTTTTTAGACTTAAATGGTCAATATGGTTTAATGAATACTTAGTCCAAATCTTTGTTAAAGGACCTCACCGTTTAAGTGTGCATTTGTATTTAAACATAAACCTTATACAAGGGTTACCAACCTGATAACTGCTAATAGAGCTCATTGGGGCCTTCTATGAAGATATCTTTACAATATTAGTGCTGAGCATTACCAACCTGATACTAAACCTGTATGCTTAATGTCTGACAACTTAGCACAGTCACGGACTAAGGATCATGGCTCAATTCCTGATATAGCAATAAAAACTAAGATTGTGACTTTCCCTCTCTATGACAAATTAACAAATGGGGACTGGGTATGGTGTTTGCTCTAGGATTAAGTTTATTTAACAATAATGTGTGACAATATCATCAGTTCAGAAAGAACACATATGTACTCGAAATATTTTTTTAAATCTTACCGAGTCTGTCCACGATGAGGTGTTGATCAGTGTTACCAACCTGATAGCCCTGATACTTTATGAGCTCCTTCAGTCTGTCCACTATGAAGAAGTAACCGTCAGTGTCGTAGTATCCTAAGTCTCCACTGTACAACCATCCCTCCTCGTCCAAGGCTTCCTGTGTAGCCATCATGTTGTTCATGTACCCCTTCATCAGCAGGGGGCCCCTGAAACACAGCTCGCCCTTCTCATTGGGCCCCAAGATGTCACGTGTTGTTGGGTCGACAACCTACAAACAATGCATAATAAGGATAGTATTTAATTGACCTTAATGCAAGATATATTTGAAGGCACAATAACTAATCACTTGGTGTAGAGCTAAGAAAAAAAAGTTGTGTTTAAACTAGGGATGGGATCTTTGAATCTTTTTGTCTCTTAAATCATTGATATAGTGATAATAGCAATAGTGAAAACGTTTTTACCTTGGCCAAATATTTAACACGGGGAAAATAGGGACCTGCATCGGTGGCTGCATATTCTAAGGTGTTAGTTTTACATTAGATTGGATTGCCGGTGATGAATTTCAAGGTTCAAATCTCTACCAGGTACATTACACACCATGTTAATGTGGGTATCTTCCCTCTTAAGTTACTATTAAAATCTCTACCCCTTAAGTTAAGGGTATAATAACTTTTAGGTTAAATGTAGCGATAAACTTGAAAAAGATACCAAAGTCCTAATATAAGTGGGTAGCCATGCTTTAAAAGACAACTTTATATGTACTACCTTGCACTCCATTCCGGAGACAAGCATCCCAGGCGAGTAGGGCTTGTCCTCCCGGCATTCCCCGCTCAGCATCACGAAAGTGGTCTCCGTCAGTCCATACGAGTGGTAAAGTGTTGTTCCCTCCGGCAGACACTTTTTCACGGCGGCTTGGATTCCAGGACTAATGGGGGCGGCGCCCGTAAACAGACGGCAGACCGAACCCAGGTCAATACCAGCCAAACGTTGCTCCTTGCACAGCAGGGACAGCAGTGATGGGACTAAATGGAGCACATTGATCTAACCAAAAGAGACCCACAAAAAATAAATATAAGAGTAACACATTAATTTTCAATTGACAAAGGTTATAAAATCAAAGTCTGAACAAGATATTCTTCATAGTTTAGTCAGAAAGTTACAAAGATATTAAAAACCAGTAAACCCTTGCGAAACTTTCACATATTCAACCTCTCCAACAAAAAAAAATATTTTGTTGGGTCGTTGAAATTAATACTCAGCGAAGTGTATACACAAAATAGCAATGAGTTTATTTCCTGTAATTGATACAAAAATATTGTTAGATTTTCCTTTTAAATTATATTTTAGACAAACAATGTGTTTTAATGTAACCTGAGTATGCTATGTCAGAGGTCTGTAAAAAATCCTATCCACTAATACCTTATTCATCACTGTATGCTTTGTATTAGTTGAGAAAAAGGGATGTTGACAACAGAAATATATAGGATAGTCAAAGCTAGAAATTTTGACACCTTTGTAACATTTTTTTCTAGAAATGGATCAAATCTATTTGTGATTAAATCCAAATCCCCTTAAAAGGGGGGATTAAGGTTAAACAGTTGAATAATTATTTATTTTATTAAATTCCGAATTTGTTTCTAATGATAGGATTTGTTATAATGTTAATTCATAGTATGGTGGCCAGCTATTTTTTCCTAAAACGATTGTTGGTAAATAAAAAAGGCAACTAAGGTTCATAACAGTACTAAAATTATTCAGATTTAACATCTGTATCAATCGAAACCCTAATTTTTAATCCATTCAGATCCTTGAATATTGAGTAACCTTAAGGATTTAAGGGATTTCAAATACTTTTTTTTAATATTCTAGGAAGGCGCTTAGAGACTAGCCACAAGTGATTGCAGCTAACCTTAAAGGATAAAAGGATAAGTTGGCTAATATATTTAGTACCAAAATAAAATTACCTTAAATTTAGGTATGACATCAAAGAAGGTATCCACAGAGAATTTGGACATTATGACCATGCGAGCTCCTTGAACCAGACACATCAACATCAGGATCAAGCCGTAAGCATGACAAAAGGGCATCAGTCCTAAAGCGACATCCTCTTCAGCAACAAAGTCATGGCTGTATGGAAACGAGGAATATTAAGGTTTACCCATCTGCACTATCAACATCTAGGCCTAATGGGGTCAGGATGAGGATGGAAATGAAATCGGTATAAAGGTCCCCGCTTTTGAAGGTAATTAAACAAATAATTCTTATAACGACTATTAAATTGCATCTAAAAAAGTGTTATTTTACTCCATGTATGAACCTCCTACTAAACATCATCAAATGTTTCCAGCCTGTGGCCAGGTCAGTTTAGTAAATACTTCCATATTCCTTTATCCTTCCTCCTTTAATTTATTCCAATCTCCTCCTCCCACTTTAACACTTTCATCTGTTACCGTCATCTATTTCTTGGCCTCTTGTGTTATTATTATTATTATTATTATTATTATTAGCACCGCGTCTTACTACCCGTTCGGGTTATACACACTTACGCTAATGTGTAATGATAGAGGGTGATTGTGAGATGAAATGAAGGACCTACAGTTTAACGTCGAATCCGAACCACGGTGGAGGCCTGGCATTCCCCACATTCACAAGAAGTCTTGCCAAAGGTGAAGGAAGGGTTTGGAAATCAGATAAATCTGTGCCGGGACCGGGGATTGAACCCCGGCCGCCAGCATTGGCCTCTTGTGGTCTTTTTTTCTAATTATTGTTGTTATAGGCTTGCAAGTGCCCAATATTTATAATATTCAAAGACATTTAGTAACAGTTTACATGGCGTATAATTCTACAAAATCCCCTACCCCCTTAAGTTTATTAGAAAGTATATTAATTAACATGATCAAGATACTGAGAGTACCCCACTTTTTGTACATTATTGTTCTCCAATCATTTAGGCCTATTGTAATATTAATATCCTTCAGCATCTACAGTATAATTATTATTTTCTAGGCCTAATTTAATCTGTATTTAATATTACTAAATTAGTCAGTTCAGATGTTTGATTATTAGAAAGTGTGGGGTTTCATTTTAATAATAAAGAGCCCAAATCATAATCAGGGTTATAAGCAATGCATGTTCTAAATTTCAGTTCATTAAATTTATTTTTAGGCCTTTAAATCTAGTAGTTTTTCATTCTTGGAACGTCTTTTTGGAATTAAATGTCATCAACATTTATTACTTTTTTTTTCACTTTTTTATTTGTACCTGAAAACTATGAGATGCAAGTGTTGCCTCACAGTGGGAAGGGAGGTTTGGCGCGAACAGCTAGCCAATCAGCATATTGTTTTTAGCGTCTGTTTTTGATATATTAAGAAGGGGAGTGTTAGACGCTCTTCACTTCCAGGTTAGCACGCAAGCTAGATAAACGTGCTAAGAGGGACTTCACTTATCACAGTTACTTTTGTTTAGGGTGTTAGTGATGGGTGGAAGGAAAGTTGGGTGGAAGGAAAGTGAGACCTCCATGGTGGATGGATACCCCATTTGGCTGAATTATCATCGTTTAAACATCGCAATTATGTTTTAAAGTTTAGATTCTTTTTTTTTTAAATATGTACTTCAGTGCTTAAAGTTTAACATGATAGTGGTAAATGGCAATTGAAATGTATTTGTAATGTCTGCTGGCTAACAATAAAACATTAAATTCAACCTCTACATACTCTGCATTTACATCTTGTTATTATCAAAAGTCTCACCACCCCCACTATTATTGAATAACACCGAGATTAATCTTAGAGGCTCTACCAAACTAACTGACTTCCGTGGATCAAACCAAGAGAAGATGGGAGAGGAAGAATTGGACTAGTTAAGACTTTCTTATCTCTCTTACATTCAATGTCCATGATTCTGCATCATGTGTGACAATCGGTACAAAGTACGCCCTGTGCAACACTTACTTAAACTTCAAGGGCACTTCCCTTCTCCATAGCAACTCTCTTAAACACCTATAGAACAACTTTCCCTGCTGTCCTCTTCTCAATAAATCCCCTCTTACTTCTACCTTTCTCCTCCATCACGCTTCCAAGATATTTAACGTCCTGTATTACTTTCAGCTCTACTCCATCCAATCTTATAGCTTTACTGGGCCTTACCCTCTTCCTTGTCATCACACTTTGCCATGCTAAATTTCGTTCCACACTTTCACTTTCACTTTCTCATTCCATTCTTAATGTTGTTCATATGCTTCCTCTTCCTTCTCCCCCATACCATCAAATCATCAAACATCGTGGCTTTCATTCTTTCCTCCACGTGTTTTCTTGGCGCTTTGTTCATGACCATTACCATTACAACTAGTAATGGCAAAAGCGGACTAACCTGCTTCACTCAATTTTTTATTTGGAACCAATCCGCCCTTCCATTCTCCGTCTTAGCATAATTCTTGTTATCCTTATACAAGCTTTTCACTCTCATTACAATTCCTCTTTCCACTTCGGCCTCCTTTATCGCTTACCAAACTTCTATTCACGCTATCAGATGCATTCTCCACAGCCATAAATATCTTTACCAAGTCTTTTTTCATATTCATACCTTCTTTCCATCAGCTATCGTATGACAAAGATTAAATCTACTGAGACTTCAGTTCCCTTAATCCGTGCTGTTCCTCTCTCCACCTTCCTTTAATTGCAGTGGCTGCTCGTGTATAGACACTGCGGGACTACAGCACCCCCTATTTCCACTTGATATTATCAATGAAATTTAATATAATGAGTCCTTATACTTTAATTCTTTATTTATTTTTGTAGTACAATATATATTCCTTAAGCTTAATGTCAGTACTTCAGTAGCCATCCCCCCAGTTTATGAAAAAGAATTAAAAGATACAAACATCTTTATATGGAACTGTGCGCTTCACAGTGTCAGTGACGTGGTGTTTGACTGTTGTGCGCATGCGCACATAGGAAGGGGTGGGGAGGAAGGCGGACTGCCAGGTAGAGAGAGCACGGTTGCTCTCTCAGTGCCGGCTCTGGCGTGATGGTGGAAGGAATTTTTTTTTCCTCAACGTGTGTTGTGCTTAAAAACCGTGTACCATATTCTTGAATGTTATAAAGTGTAGAAGAGTGTAAAATTAGATTATTATTCTGCTTCCAGCTATTCTATTGGATTAATTTTTTTTCGGTTATTTTATTTAACAGAAAGACTAAATGCGCTTGCAGTACTTTCAATGGAGAAAAATTTCCTCAATTGTCATCCAGAGATCAAGGAGAAAATTATTGAACTTTTTGCGCAAATTAAAACAAGAATGGATTTCAAGCTTGAACTGTAACAATTTAAGTTAAAGTAAGTAAAAAGCGTTTTTTTTATTGTTAATATGTTATCAATTTCCTGAATAAATTTTCTTTTTATACATGATTTTTTCCTTTTACACAATTTTAAAACAAAGGCTAAAAATTTTCTGGAGCAGCACCCCCACTAATTTTAGCTACGAGCCGCAACTGTAATCTCTGATTCTCTTTCCCAACTTCTCATATATTTTTGCACGGTGGCACATCAGCGTTATCCCTTTATAATTTGTACACCTCTTCCTGTCTTTAAAAAGGCATTATAACGCCTCTTGTCTTCCGGTAGCTTGTTCTCCTTCCAAACCACTCTCGGCATCCTGTATAACCATTCTATACCTACTTCACCCGCTGATCTTATTTCCACAATCAGTTCGTCTAGACCCGGTGCTTTTTCTTGTTTCCTCCTTTGATGTATCTTCCACCTCTTTCCTCCTCTATTGATTCCTGCTCCTCTCTTTACCTCTCATCCCTTTCCACTTCCGGATTGAGTATTTTATCAAAATATCTCATCCATAGATAATCTCCTGTCTTCAACGTTTTTCATTCTGTATCTATCTTTCTAATTTCTTGTCTGTTCTATCTTATTTATCTTACTTTACTATATAAGGCCTTCCTACTTCCAAGTCCCGTTCCAGTATTTGTGTCCATTTTTGCATCCATTCCTTCCTGGCTTCCCGTAAAACTCACTTTATTCTGTTCTTTTTCTCCTACTGAATGCTTTATTCTTCTCCTACACTGCTTCCTCCACCAGGGTGTCTTCTTCCACTTATTATTTGTCTTCTCACATACTTCCTCTGCAGCTCCCAACAGACTGTTCTTAAAACTTTCCCATTCAACCTCTACACTTTGCATTTCATCCTTTGGTATTAAGCGTCTTTCATTTCTTAGGTACAGCTTTCTTTCCTCTTAATTTTTTAGTCTACACCCTTATTCTTCTTTCTTGTCTTACTACCTTCCTCCATTACCCATTCCTTTGTGTCTGCCACCAAGACCCCGTGGTCACTATCTAAGGGCACACTTGGTACTACCTTGATGTTTACGGTCTGCCTTTTCATTTCTTCATCCATGATAAAATATTTTATCACTGACCTACGCTCCACAACCGAATTGTATCTAGTGATCTCATGACTATATTTCCTACTTATACCAGCTGTTTGCCGCTTTCATTTTATTTCTTGCAAATAACTCCAACACCCTTCTAGCCTAATCGTTTCTCTCTACCCATCTATCTTTCCTTCTCTAAAACCTCCCAAAATACTTCTCTCTCTTTTCCTACTTTTGTATTCAGATCCCATAACTATTTTGACACTTTTCCCAGGGAATGGCATCCAAGAGTACGCATCTAAGACATTTTAAGCCATAAACACTATTTTTATTTAAATGTAATAGATATAACATACATGGTTGTGACTATTGCTTTGTCCTGCTTTATATTACAGCAGAAAACTTAAAAAATATATTTCATACAACAGATGAAATAATGTTTATACCGAGATATGTAAATGCGTACTCTTATAGCCGTATAGTATAAGAGAACGCATCATGTATTCCAAGAGTACGCGCTGGCATATAAGAGTACGCACTAGCTACTATCAGACAAGAACGGTCCAGTCTCATCATGCCCCAAACATACTTTGACCAGACATCCAAAACAGTTGCCGCACTGCACCCTGTCTTCTCTTCAAACGATTATCCACAGCCTCCACAAAAAGTCTTCATTTTTTGACAGCTTTTCCTAAGGATGCTTTCTTTTATGTAGATCACTTTGAAAAATAAAGTTTCTTTGCAGCATTTTCCATTTTACTCTTATCTCTTTGTCTTTTTTCCTATTTTTACCTTTCTTTTTGTAGCAGACAATTTTTAAACGGTGTTGTTTGAAAAACTTCTGACTTTTGATGTGCCCTGCTTCTCTTCATTTCCTTTTGGCTTTGAGGAAGTGGATGAATTAACTCTTTACTCTGCAATAGACATTCGCTGGTAGCAGAGTTACTGTCATTTTCTTAAGTGGATATGTCCGGCAAATATCACAGTGTCTGCAGCATCTTCTAAGATGTCTTCAGCCACTTTCACAATGTTTGTAGATGGTTGCACAGTGCTAGAAGCTGGCTCTACATCATTCTCAGAAAAAGGACCAGTTTGATTTGATTCAATTCGGTAGGTTACCTTTGTTAGAGCGAAGTCTTCATCTGAAAAAACGTCCGGGTTATACGGAAAAATACATGTCACAAGCACGTTCAGCTTTTTCTATTGTGGCAATTCTTGAGTAGGCTGTACGAAATAAAGCTCCAACTTGCATTTATGTTACTGCTTGACCTGGATGTGTAACTAATCATTCGTCAATCTCTTGTGCTTAGGCTACATTTAGAGGCCCAAAGAAACAATTATCAAGAGGCTGAATCTTGCGACTAGAGTGTGGTGGCAGTGAACGAAACGTAATTTTATTCTCCTTTGTAATTTTTTAGTCGATGAAAAGATAGCACAGAACGTGTACATTATCTTATCCGGTTTTTCATTTTGCCACGGAGGGCAAGAGTACGCACAGATCTTAGACAGTCACCTAGCTGCGTACTCTTCTGCAATAAGTTGGATTATAATCTCTAAATAGCAGCAGTTGTATGACAAAAATATTATGCCTCTATTTAGGAGAGCTTATTGTTACTGTGTACAAAATTAAAGTTTATTGACTAAAAATCGATTCTTACCTCCACCATGCGGAATTTAGTTGGACGATTTTATGAAGCTCAAACAAACATGTCGACATTCACAACTAATGTGTGTTAACCAAATTATTTCCCATGTTTACCAATTGCTGAAATCTTAATGCGAGTATTCTTAGACGGCTTTCCCTTATGCCTTTTTAGGTCTTCCTCAAACTTTTATTTTTCTTCTTCTGTGCACCCTCCACTTGTGGGGGCATATAATTGTATCGCTTCCAACTTTTTATCTTCTGTCGTTTATTGTCATCTTTATTACTATATCATTCATCCCTACTGTATCTCCCTACATCCCTTCTCTCACTACAAAGCCTGCCGTTAACTACCCCTGAGTAGTGGGGCTGTCGCTTATAGGTCCTCAGGTAGACCTCTTGGTGGTAGCCTTCCCTAACCGAGGCTATGGGTGCTGTTTATGACATTGCTCATCATCACCAGCCCTCTCACTCCTAGCCTACCCTGCTGGGAGTCAATTGACCAGACCATGTTCCAAACTTGTTGGTTTTGGCCCTGCCCAATCTCCTGTTTCTCGTCTACACCTGCACCTGACCTGGTTTCCTATGGGTTTCAACCCAACCTCCACAAGGTTACTCAGATCCAGGGGTACACCACTTTACGGCGAGAAGAAGCAGAGCTAAGCAGAACCCAATAGGTATTGTGCGTCACTACCTAATTTTAACCGTAACTGGCAAATATAGTTGCTTGGCTATTTAATTCATAAAAGGAAAAAAGCTTCGGAATAAAGGATCTTCGTGTTCTGTGAACAATAGACATTTTAAATGACCGGTATTATAAAGTACATCTAGCTGGACCTTTCTTGCTTCTAAGGTGTGATTTCCCTCTAACCAGTGGACTCAATCCAAGGCCCGAGAGGTTAATTATATTATCATCTCCACATTTATTTCCAGGTATAGTTGCCCACCCTGGTTTTGCAGTCTATATCGTACACTTGTGTTTAAGGCTTCACTCCTACAAACCAATAAGTTTAGCTAAACCTCTCCAACGCCTCGTCACAATTTCAAATTGTCTAGTTCCCTTATCCTCTACATTAGCTGGTACATCATTTTTGTTCCTGAAATAACCTATGAACAGAGTCTATCTTGCCACCGGAAAGTCTTCCATTTTATTAAGTTCGTAGAAAACACTATACCCTTCAAGGACACTTGATCCTTAGCTCGATGATCCATGAGAATGAATTCCAGCTACTGTTTCAGAGGCACAGCCCTCTCAAAATTCTTCCGTCCCCAAGCCGATCACTCTTTCTTGGCCTTATTCTCTAGCACCAGAACTTCCATTTGGTAGCTCCGATCTTCTTCCATCAACCCTTCGACAAATCAATTAGTCCCCGCCACTGAATTGAACTGTGTGCGACATCCTTAGGATATCTCCTTTAGAGTGTGTGTCAAGTTACATAGTCAATCTCCCCAGTACAGATTTAATGGACTTCCCTAGTTCCAAGATTAACCTTCCTGTTGTTGCTTTCAATAACATGTCGAATTTTACTATCCTCTTATTATATCCCTGCAATGTTTGAAACATACGACAAGTTGTGCTATATTACATCCCATGACTTTACTCCAAATGAAGTCGCCACAAAATTTAAATCCTAACGCTAAATACCATTAATGCAAATAAAAGGTTCTATATTTATGATAAAAAGAGAGTGAAGTGAATGATGGAATTGTGTATAATTATAATTTCACTCTATTCATAAGACTTTTTTAAATTAGATTGTGTTGTATTTAATTTTTTTAAATACTGCCCCGGTATTTTTTAAGTTTTCAATGCGGCCCTTGCTATCAAATGAATATTACACGCATGATTTAATTAACATTACAATGTAAGTGTGCCCATTGTTCAGTCCGTAAAGTAAATTACTTATATTTGGTTGTTTATTTAATGGTTAGCTTGAGTAATATTTTTCTTAAAAAATATATTTATATAGATATGAAATTAGGATCAGACAAACTACAATGAATTAAATTGGGCATATTACAAATATAACACATGCTATTCCATCGGTCATTTGTAGGCTTAATTACCTTCAAACTTTTTGGATGTGTTTGTATTAAACTCTGGACGACAGGGTAGATTAGATATAAATTTATTTCAACTATTTCGTTTAGTGTCCTCTACAGGTAAAATTTGGTCTCTCACCTTCTAGTCAGAGCTGCCACTATATTGTTGTGTGTCAACATGACTCCTTTGGGGAGCCCGGTTGAACCACTGGACCCAAGTATGAAAGCCACGTGGTCTTTATAGTGGCTAGCCTCCATCCAGCCGAAATTCTCGAGTCTCCTTGCAGTCGAACCATGCTCGCTTGAGTCGCTCTTCTCTACCTACACAACCACAAGGCCTCTTTATACAAGGTATTTTCCAGTCAGCCATTTTGTGTTGCCATATTTAACAACTACTTTCTCTTTCATATATTGTTCTAAGCATGTTTTATTCAGTCGAAGATATACGAGTCTGGCTACTCGAGTTTCAGAGATTAGACGTTGAAGCCAAATGGCGTTAGTGTCGTTGTGGAATAGCGCACGCGCAACTTAAATTTTGAAGAAAAGTTTGAACCTCCAAGTTTACATTTTACTGTTAGACAGTAATTATTTTATCTCGAATGTGATAATTAGTGAATAAAAAGAATATCCCACATCAGATGATAACATACAAATTACAATTAATTATTTGCTCATCGATATAAGATAACTTAAATTTGAAATACTGTATTATATTTACATAGTAATTATTAGTTTGGTAAAATTTGATCATATAAACATGGCTATAAATTATTTAAAAAAATAAATTGATGTATGAAGGGACTAAGCCATCAATCAATATTACCATCCAGCTCATAGCATGTGAGGGGATTTTTGATTTAATCCTGATGAGTAGCATTTAGAGTAATTTGTCTGAATACGAAAATTATAATCTTACCTTCAATAAAGGGATAAGGCAGAATGCAAGAGTGAAATAAGCAAACGTGAAGAGTGAATGAGAAGTGTGATTTTTGAGGGGATTAAAAAAAAATATCAACATTCTAAGTGTGAGTGGTGTTAATTAGCTATCTTAGAGGGTACGTTCTTGCAGAAGGTTCAATACCAAGGCCAATCAATACCACTCACCTTACACTTTTACTCATTTCGTTCCTGCATAGTCTATAAAGTTTAAATATCGTTTTAATATTTAAAAAATTAAATTCAAACATAGTAGGCCTACTTTGGTACTTCCGTCTTTATAATGGTTCCAGATTTGTTTACCGCCTTCAAGTAGACATTTTTCAAATACTATATTTGACTTAAGTGCCAAGACAATTATTGATAGTACCTATCATACTTAATTATTTAATTAAATTACTGTAGTAATATTACTTGCAGAAACATATCGAGTTTTACTACCAAGCTGTATTACAGTCATATTAAGAGAGTTTAAGACGTCAGAATGTGAGCAGTTTCAGTCTTCTATAAATAATTTAATACTTGTGTGTCAATTGCCATTAAAAAAAATTAAACAAATAGTGTTGCTTTTTAATGTGATGTTGTCAAATACTTTCGAATGCGAATAATATAATTTTTAGTTTCTATCGATTCTCAATATCTTTGTGAGTGTATTGATACAAAAAACGATCAAATTTTTAATAATTAACAAAAATAAGTGAGATATTTATAGGTAAGGTTTTTGAGCATCTTACCCTTCTTATTTAACCTTTCTAACCTTTCATGTGCAAATAAATGTCCGTCTGGATTTTGATTATAGTGAGATGTCTGAATATCACAAAATCAAATTAAATTGTCTAGATATGATTATGGTATCATTTGATTTGCCGCTTACTTACAAGTATAAATGGTAATAGAAATTTCTTAGTGATTTACTGTTTGAAAAATTACCGTGTGTTTTACTTGTATAAGTTCTAAAGCAACACCCCAAAATTAAAAAATACACTTTTTTACTTTGGTATATAAATCATGTCTAAAGTTAAGGCAGTAGAAAAATCACTGTTATAATAATTATAAATAAACATACAAGTTGCCAACGACATAGGAGTGGTGGTAACTGATATCTAGCAGAAGATTTTTTTATTGCAAAAATTGATCAACCAACGTGGAAATAATTATGAGAAAAACTAATTTTAAATTATAAAAAGCAATCGCACACTTTCCTTTTGCAAAATTCTTTCATCACTATCTGCTACAATCCACTCTCGTAGAATGTCTTTTGGCCCAAAATGTTTCTCACAAAATCTAATTAGATTTATTTATTTTTTTCTAAAATTCTTTTGACCAAAAATCTTTCTTGCATTTTTTTTCTCACATTATGTCTCTCAAATTTTGAACAACTCTTAACTAATAATGAATCTTACATAACACATACCACGTAGGAATTTTAAAGACAGGGCTACGTTCATGATCAATAAGTTACATACGGAATTAGTACGTACTGCATAGTGTTGACCGCCTCTGTGGGCTAGTGGTTATACTTACTGGCTACAGATCCAAACGTCCCGGCTTCTATCCCCGCCCCTTCCAAAATGTGTCTGCGAGGCAATGAGTCTAGAACGGAGTCAAACTCAAACTCTCTTGAAATATAAGTAACTACTTGAATAAAGAAGTAGCAGCCCCGGTTTATAAAACACAATAAGGGTCCGAGGGCTCCTTGTGCTGACCACATGACACCCTATATTCACAAAGCTTGGCACAACGATCGCCAATGGCGGCGGTTACTCGGTCGGTGTGGTTAACTTGTGGGCTCACACCATGGAGTTGGTTTAACTTTAACATTTTATGGGATATTAATTTACTTGGGCCTATACAAACATTGTATCGGACAATGAGAATGTGAGGAGAGGTTCCAGCCAACTAAACGCCAGTATATACAGCTGGCGGAATCTTCTATTATTGTTTGAAATGCTTCTTTTGTAATTAAAGTGTTTCCTTTATGTTAACGTCAATGACCTCGATTAAATATATGATTGAAAATAAAGGGATTTTTTTAAATTATTTAAAAGTAAACCTACCAAATTAGTCATAACAATAATATTAAAAATAAAATACTAATTGGATTTAATGGTTAAGGTTGATTTCATGTCGTCAAAGATACAGTTGATTAACGTTTTTCGAGAGAATCCTTTAGTAAAGAGCTAAAATACATCTAGTAGAGATAAGAGCATAGGCCAATTTCTATGAATAAATGACAATAGATTTAAATGTATCTTTTAATCACTACGTTTCGTTAATATTTGTAGTTTTACTATGAATTGTGAACTGTATACTTTGCACTATCTATGATCAGTTATGCGTTTTGTGTGAATATAAACCCAGTCTAAAGCGTTTACTTAATAGAGTAATTTATTTTTTAAACAAAACAGTAGCAAATAAATTTATATTTTCACCATTTCTCACTACCCGGGCGGCTACCAACTTATTTACACTAACGAGATAAGGATAAGGAAAGTATGAATTGAATTAAAATTAAGGTGCCCGTATTTTCGTGAAGAAAGAATGTAAAATGAGATAAAACCAGCTTCAGTCCAGCCAACTCGGTCTCAAACCCTGATATCCCCGTCGCCATAAATCTAGCCGATTTAGGGAGTTGGTCTAGGACAACTGGGCGCCGCCAACCGGGCGCGCGCGAACTGAATTAACTTTTTTTCTAGTACAATGCAATTTAGTTTTTTAGAATATAAAAAAATAAATCAGTTTTTTAATATATTATTCAATTAAAATTAAAAAGTGATGGGTAAAAACTAAAAATGAACTTTTTTTAACTAATATTTTTCAGCGCAAAAACATATTTTAAATTACGTAAATATTCATATTTGGAGTTTAAAAAAAATCTTAGTAAAGGAAACTTAATTAATTCACATTTATTAAGTTAACCTAACTATTGCAATGTATTAATACAAGAGAAAGAACATTTAAATAAAATATGATGTTGCGCATAATAAAAGAGCACATTTTTTGCTTTTACTCATCACTTTTTAATTAAAAAGAAAAAAAGTGCATTGCATCATGCTAGAAAAAAAAGTGTTTTTTAATAAAAAAAAGTGGGGCTACTTTTGGCGCCCAGTTGTCCGGATCCGTTAGGGAGTGATGCCTTAGATAGTTCGAGCGCTGATGCGGAAGTAATAACTATTAGAAAATTAATCCAATCGGAAAAAGATAAGATAGCTTCTAACAAAAGCAATATTATTTGCTGGAAGGATGGAAAACCACAATGTCACTTCCTCCATCCCCTCGCCACAATCCCCTGCGAATCGTAAAATAACTAAGCTATATATAGTACACTATTCACGAGTATATTAATGGAAGAATATTTTACAAAATATAGTTTGCTATGTTACATTTTTATTTTACCTCTGTTCTCGTCTCCATACCACTGTTCTCCGAAGTAGATTCATTAACCTTTGCCGTGTTGACTGTGTCTGCCATGTCGACACTAGCTAAAACCTCTTCCAGGCAGGTGAAGATCTTTGAGGCTAGCGGAACTTCTTCACCCCAAACCAGAACCTCACTCACTGTGTCAGAACCCGTAAGAGTTGCGATGTTTTTTTGGGCCACATCTCTAGAGCATAGCACCAACTTGGGAGACGAAATGGACAAGGCGTGCTCCAACTCCCCTGTGACAAACAAACATTGCTAGAACCAGAGACTTAACAGTATCACCGGAAGTTTTCAAAATGGACTGGCGTGTTTGCTTGAAATTACTTGTTCTACCCACATATTAACAAAATATCACACATTAAAACAAAATTAATATTTAACAATGCACACTTCCAACCGAATGTCTTTAATATTTCAACTATATTTTACCTACTAAATTTCTTAAATAATATATTTATTTCTAATTAAGCTGCTCTAAAACTAAATTGTATAATTTAATAAATGTGAAAATTTATCTAGCATTATACAATTTAAACAGGAGCAATGCCTGTATTTGAATACATGTGCATGTGAACACTCAATACTTTGACTTAAACCAACAAGTATAAGATTCGACTAAGATTCAACAGGCACGGTAGGGAATTATTGGAAAGCTATATATACTGGGCTATCACCCTGTACTACAGTCTTTCATGGGAAAAGGAGAGAAAGATCATTTGCAGAAGAGTAATATCATTAAGAGTCATCCGAAGGCTGACCGCAATTAATGTTGGAACATCAAAGAGAAGCTGGTTCACCATCCTCTTATCTACCCCGTTGACGTCACCTCTTCTAGAGATTCTGGTAACATTCTCACATCCTATTTCTTTCTAATCGATTATATACCCCTCTTATATCCCCTGAAACTCATGTTTCAGTATTCCCCTGTCTTAAATGATGAAAAATGTTAATCAAGGAGAGGCTAGCACAACGTAATATATTCTACTCTGACGTCAACCCCTTAGCAGCCCTTGTCAAAGAGGAGCCGGCAAATCTTGTCTCCTCTGTTCTTGTCGCGACGCCTTAGCTTAGTCGGTAACATGTCTGCTCACTGATCTAAGGGTACCGGGTTCGATTCACGGCATGACCTAAAATTTAACATTGATGTAAATATGGGTTTACTCCTTCACATTGATAAATTAACGGCTGCGGAATGGATGTTGTTCCTGTCCTAGTATTAGGATGGATTATAAGGCACTTGAAGCTACGACAGGTCTAGCCAGCAGGTAGTAGTAGTAATAATAAAAATGACCCCGGCCATAAGCTGGAAACAGTAATGGGTGGATGAATATTGTCGTTCTTATCGTATGTTATTCAGAACGCCCCATCGAAGAGAAGCTAGTATTCCCCTCACCCAGGGAGTATTATATCCTCATCTGTGTGAGGGTGTGAAAAAGACCACAGGAGGTCAAGAAACATATGGGAGGAGCAGATAAAGTGTTAAAGTGAGAGGAGAAGAATGAAAGAAATTAAAGGAGAAAGAATGGTGTAAGTATATAGAACATGGAGGCATTTAAATAAACTGATTCTGCTACAGGCTGGAGACATGTGTGAGGATATCCTTATAATCATCCCTTCTCACTTCCTGCTCCAAGCTCCACCTCTGAGAAGCCCCGGACTGGGACTAGCATTCTTACACTACTACAGGGGTATAGTAGTAGCCCCATGGCTTCTTTGGTGTTGACTGACAGCTCACAACTGACAGCTGATGGCTTTGAAAAGTTACCAGACCAAATTATGTATCCCTACGCCGAACCATATGATCTGCAAAAACATTTGTTTATCAGCTGTCAGTCAGCACCAAAGAAGCCATGGGGATACTGTAGTTACACTTTCTCGTTAGTTTAAACTAAATTACACGATTAAGAATTCGAAGTATTTATGCACGAAATCTAAAACTCACAAGGAATATAGGGATACGGAGTATATAGACGATGCTTTATCAATTCAACAACTACATAATGAGAAACGTGTGTGTATCCACTGGCCGTGGAACTGGAGCGGTGATGGAGTTTTCCTCCCAACCCTCTATATATTTATTTCACTCCCCTTGGATGGACATGAAAGCCTAAAAGATGGCCTTGCAACAAATATCGTCTAAAAGGAATTCCATTTTCAAAAAATTTCTTACTGAAGACCACTCCAAAAGATTTAAGAGGAATTAAAAATTACATAAATTGGTGAGAGGATCGCTTCAAATAGCTTTAAATTTTATGAAATTTTCCAGGGGAAGACCGTTCCAAATAACTTCCAGGGGTATCAAATTTTGAAGAATTTGCTGATAAAGGGCCCATTTATCTTACTATTTCTCCCACTTACACAAAAAAAGGTTTCACCATCACACTACATCGCATACGTATCTATTTGATCATTAACAGCCTTAAAATGTTTAATAAACACTTTGATTAACGATTTAATCTGCAGAATATGGATTTGGAAGTTATTTTACAACAAGTATACAGGCCAAAAGCGTGGAGAGGAAATGGGAAACCTGTGATAAGTCACCATCTTGTTTACATTCGAGCCACGACTTCCTCGTCACCGACAATCCAGTCCCTAGCGATCCCTCCACCAGCTCTGATATGTTTTAATATTTTAACTTTACCCTCTTAAATAGTCTATTTTTTTTAGCACCGCGTCTTAATACCCGTTCGGGCTATACGCTTATGTACTAATTCTGCTAATGGTTTTTGTGATTAGTAATATTATATTTAGAGAGAGTGTACCCGAATTTGTGTGGAGGGAGAGTTGAAAAACAATTTTGGAAAAAAAACTAATTACACCCGACCAAGATTTGAACCTAGATATCCCAGTCATCGGCAGTCTAGTCTCTTGCGCGGGTCACAGTCCTACTTCCTAACAGCCAACAGGGTTATACGCATTTGGATTATATTAAGGGGGTAAGAATTGGTCAGGTATAGTTTAGGGATGTTCCCCAATTTTATTGCAGAGTGAAAAATCGTTTAGGAAAACTATTAACACACATAGTAAGGATTTTAACCCTTTCAACTTTACCTCAGAATTATAATTAAAACTAGAGTTTTACTTGTAATTCACATGTTCACCGTTCCAGTTAATGTATATTTATTAAAACATCATGTACGGTGTTCTATGCCATCCAGATTATTTAAATTTATAAATAATTTAGATTTAATATAAAATACGGAATAGGAAAATTTAACGTATGGTTCTTACAGTTAGGAACAATTATCATCACTCCTGACTTGTAAAATTTCGCTCAGATTAGTTGCACTTCACTTTATATCAGGTGAACGCCGTTATCATCACAGAGAAAGAAACCAACCGGATATTTACTTCGATCCATATCTTGATATATTTATTTGTACTCTATATTCTCAGTACTTTGTCATCGGAAACTTTCTAGCAATTCAAAGACAAGAGGAGAAGATTACATTTGGGATGTAGGGGTGGAATGTGCTATAATGCGATAGAGAGGAAAGTGGAAGATTAACCTAATAGAGGATTGGAACGCGAGGATAAAGAAATTGAAAGGGACCTGTAGAAATAAAGTTATATTTTGCGGCGACGGCGGCCACTCGCGTCGGCCTTCAACGGCCCTGGCCACCGCGGCCCTACTCCTCTCGAAGCAGTCTAGCCGCAGCCGCCCGTGTGTTCGGAACGCTTTCCTCAAGTTTGTGAAGGTTTTTATTCAACCTGTGTGATTCAAAGGTGTTGTTTATTGTGTTGGAAGATAAAAAGTTGGCGGAAACAGTGTAAAACCTCCATCACTGTATGCTTTACAAGGATCAAGTTGTTAAGGATAATGCGTGGAAAGAAGTAGATCAATTAGGAAGCCCAGATTTGTGTCCAATGGGATCAATGTAAAGTGTGAACTGTGTTCTTTTCATTGTAAAAGCCATATGGTGATCGACCCTTTAATATGTTTCTATCCACCTTTCCTATAACTTCTTCCAAATATAATACAATTACCTCATAAAGCGAAAAGAAATTTTCCTTACGAAGATCAGGTAAAAATAGACAAAGAAAATGTATTAATAATAGTCCACATTTTTATCGTGTAAGAAGAGTAAAAGTGTTAAAAATAATCATGTGAACATTAATGAACACTATTGAACAGTATTACGTTAGTAAGATATTAACATTATTATGTATACAATGGTTTCAAATTAATTATACTAGTTATTTTTAGTAATTTAATTTACTGTAATTATCTGTAGTACTTACTGGGAAGAGTTTGTTCTTCTGACACAATTAGTTTGCCATACAGTTTTACCTTGAGGACTGTTGAGGGATTTCATAAATTAATCTCTCACATAGAATCCATCGACGTTGGTGAAGTCACCAGCTCTAATAAGTGCCATGAACTTTTGAGATGGTGTTTCACATAATTATATCAAATACATAGTATGGTTTAAAAGCATGTTATAGTGGATTTAGTTGTATACAGTAATAAAGTTATGCTTTGTGAGAAATTAACTTGGCATTTTAACTTAACCTAACTCAATATTATAGCTAATTTTTCATAAACGGTGATTGCCTACTGAACGATCATATGAATCACTTTTGAAATAATCTTTTATCAAATCAAGGATGAAGTTAAACAGAAATATTCACAATGAAAATTCTTTAAGCCTTTTTTAGTCTTGCAACAAGTATCAATAATTGTCAATAACTAAGTAGTGTTGTGAAATAACCCTCTTCCCGCCTTCCTTTAAAAGTATCATGCACTTCAGCATTTCCCTCATCTAAACATAACTAATATTTCGTCATGTCAGTCTTCAAGCAGAAAATTAAGTAACAAATCATCGTGTTCATTCATTGTGAAGAAACAATACTACACCCACAGTTCAATGATTGCACGCGACTGGCGCATGGAAGAAAACCGCACTGGGAGCTTGGGACGCGTGCGGCGGCCGTCTTGAAGGAACCGTACCTTAGTGAGGGGGCATAGAGAAAGGTGTAGTGAGGGGGCATAGAGAAAGGTGTTGTGAGGGGGC
>CABFVZ010000948.1:138816-153889 GCA_902151445.1 Timema monikensis
GGGGGAGGTGGTGAGAACTAAAGGGCGGGGGAGGTGGTGAGAACTAAAGGCCGGGGGAGATGGTGAGAACTAAAGGCCGGGGGAGATGGTGAGAACTAAAGGCCAGGGGAGATGGTGAGAATTAAAGGGTAGGGGAGATGGTGAGAATTAAAGGGTAGGGGAGCTGGTGAGTATTAAAGGGCGGGGAAAAAGGAAAAAGCAAAAGTCTGGATGTAAGGTGGTAAGAAAAGAGTGGAATGAAAGGGAATAGGAAGAAAGGTTTGAGGGGCAGTGGATGCCCCACTTTATCCTTCCCCTTGCTCGCTTAGTCAATCGTAAGCTGTGCTATTAATTACCTGTGCGACCTTGTCTTTGTTCTGGGACAGCTTGAGCTCCATGAATAACTGGACAGACAGCGTGGACTCGTAGTCCAGGGGTCTCCCTCGCAGAATACGATCCATCTAGAGTCGAAAGCTGAGGAAAGAACAAAACTTTCACACACAGTATCTCATTACCTGCTGGGTTAACGCATTTATAATGGGGAAACAGTTTAGGGAGATCACAGTTCAATTTGCCAATGTAAGACTATTTGTATCGCTTAAATCGCTTACATATGTATGGCTCTTTAAACTTTGGTGAAAATAATGGCGTGCACGTTGTTTGAACTGTGGGGGTGAGAAAATGACACATCCAGGTCAGCTAAGTCGAGGGGAAAACACAGTAAGCTAAATATACATAAATTAGAGATATGGAACTGTCCCGTCCAATAAGTACGTCCATTTATTTGAGTTATTTAAATATGACTTTATGAACCGACTGATTATATCAACACACTACTTATAAACCAACTTAAATCTAGCCGTTGATTCATAACTGTGAAAGGAGAAACACACCTTTCACCAATGATACATTTTTCGGCCATACTAGGAATCGAGCCCGGGACCCCTAGATCAATAGACAGATACACTACCGATTGAGCCAAGGTGTCTGACCCCAATAAGTAATACATAATTTCTGTTAGGTTATAAAAGGCGTTGAATGAGTAACTTAAAGACTAAAAAATTGGTTCAAGCTAAAAATATGCTCAATAAAAATTAAATCAAAGAAAAGAAAAAGTTGTAGCTTGAGGAAAAAACGTTATTAAGAAACAACATTAAGATTTAAATTTCGTGCGTCCAATTGTATCGTCATAAACATTTTTTCAACCCTGTCTTTATTGCAATTTTTTATTGATTTATTTCTCATAAAACAATTTGATTAATAAAAACATTGGTACGCGGTTTGGTTAAATTTGGTTTATAAATATATTACTCTATTTTCTCCTATATAACTAACTACAAACTGAGTAACTTCTGTCTTTGTGCTGGATGACAAGCCTTAAGCCATGCGAATAAAGGCTTCTAATTAAGCTTGTTTAATGCTACTGGTCGCACGAATCATTTGTATATCATTGCACAACATTCCCAAAGCCTTTGCTGCCCCCTCCCCTTATCCCCCTTTAGCCTCTTGTAATAAAAGGGGAAGGGGGGAATCAAACACATATGCAGCCTTCCTAGTTTTCACTCCAGGTACTAAACTACGCAAGTTTTCTTGTTTTGATAATAGCCGCCATGACCTGCGTCTATGGCCGCATGGTCCAAACCAGCGATTTGAAACCTTCTCTTAACTCACGGCACACTGAACAATGCGTTAAAATGGTCAAGGCACACAATATTGTCTTTAAAAGTTATAGCTAAAATTCTAATCATTGTGTTATTTTTAAAATAATATTGACCATGGATTTAGTAAGATTTATTTTTATTAGTAATTTTTTTTTTCTTGCTTATTTTTTATCTTTCCCCAAACCCTTGCGGCACAACTTCTTTCCATTAAGTGAGAAATGGGTTGGTTACTTAAGTTAACACGTCTGTCTCGCGTGGTCGCTTGGTAATTTAAGTGCGCTTGAGGAAGCCGCGTCATCGCGCGCTTGTCAATCCCACTTTCACTTCAGGAAGCCTAGTTCCAAGACAATGATTGACTGGCCCTTGCGAATTCCCTCCGAATTTTCCCTCCCCCGTGTGATTATAAAACATCCCTTAAGTTAAAAATGAAACAAAGCAAAACAAGCCCGATATTTCCGGGTGAAAAGTACCCTTAGTTTTAATAAATTTAGACAAAGCTATAGTAAATTTAAGCGAAGCTATAATCTAACAATGGCTTTTAAAGAATGGAAAATACTATATTGAAAAGTTAATAGCCTAAAAATAAAGTTAATTAATTTAAATTTAGTTCATATATTGCTTACGACTTAGCTCATTGCTTGGGCTACTTAAAATTAGCATATAACCCCACATTTTCTTATAATTTAACATTTTAGCTGAACAATTTGGTAAAGCGAAATATAAATTAAATTAGGCCTACAATAGGCAAATAAATAAACCATGCTGAAGGCTAATAAGAACAGGATAGGACCCACCTCGGTGGCGTAGTTATCTAACGTGCTAGTCATGTTGAGCTCGACTGCCGAGGATGGAGAGATCGATGTTCGAATCTCGGTCGGGTGAACTGGGGGTGGTTTTATACTCTTCCCCCCACGCAAATGCGGGTTCACTTCCTCTAAAATTCAACCTTCCCAATTCCTAATCCATTAGTGTAATTAGTACTTAAGCGTATAACCCGAACGGGTAGTAAGACACTGTGCTAAATAAAAAACAGGATAGGCCTTACAATTAAATAGCAATACTATTAATCAGTATGTTTCCTCAGTATACTAACAATGACAACATAATTACTAATACACTTTAAGAGGGAAAATTGAGTAGAATAAAGTATAAACTGGTCAAATGTTCTTTGAATATTATAACTGAAGGGCCCCAAACCGATTACGAATGAATTTACGCGTTTAAAAATATTAACCTAGCAAAATAAACAAGGGAAATGGATACATTGATGAAATGGTCAAGAGCTAAGAGCCGAAAAAACCCTGACTACTTTTACATAAAACTCTTGCGGGATGTCTGTTGACCTTTGAAAAACGCCAATCTTAAACATAGCTGAGGCTGATTTCCTTCAACAAATATAGATGAGAATATTATCTTTTCTTCAACCATTCCTTCATCCAGCATTTGCGTTTCACTAGGTACCGAGGGTGGGATTTCCACTCTCTCTCCACATAAATACTGGTACACTTCCTCATTCCTAGTTCATTAGCGTAATTATTACATATGTGTATAGCATAAACAGGAGCTAAAAATATAGCTGCCATAATCGCTAGTGATTTATTGTATAATAATTTAGTCCAGGTTTAAACCTTAAGCTAAACATCTTAACGATGCTATATATTTTCTGTTAATAGCAGTTCTGAAGCTTATAAATCAGTAAATAATCCTAAATGATCTTATACTATTTTGTTGTCATTTAAAATAAAATAATTTCACCTTCTAGTGAATCTTTTTAAAGTTATAAAACTTTAAGTCTTTAAATCCCATAGACACGCATTGATATATTTTCCCTTTCGTTTTGACGTAAGCTATATATTTTTTAATACTTATTAAATGACGCAGGATTTTTAGAAGTTTGCAACGCGTCTTAAGTATGCAAACATCGCCCTTGTGTAGTAGGAATTATCCTGACACAAAATGTTAATTTAGCGTGTATATATTTCAAAATAATGTTCTTGTGATCACTCGCATAAGCTCATAACTAAGCGATCTATTATTCTACTGCACTGCACTGGTGATATAACTCGTGCTAAGGCAGGACTGCTCTTAGCAGACGCGGGCCCTTGAGCAAATATAATCGTCCCTCTCCCCCAACAAAATAGTTAAAAGCTTAATTCTCAGCCTTGTAAGGTGTCGGGAAATTTCTTATCTGAGGCAATAATTATTAATGCTAGAAGCCGTTGTTTTATACATGTAATGGTTGATTTATCCCCAACATTTCATTCAATTTTGTTCCCCAACAAACTTTATTTGTATGAAAGTTCAAAGAACTGTGACCAATTTGAATTAAATCATTTAATGCATTAAAATATTATCGTGAAACTTTTCCACCGCAGGCAGACAGACAAGTGCTAATCGGTGGAGTTAAAACTGAGAACTGGCTTCACTCGTTCGATATATCAAGCCCCACGATTATGTTTTTATTTGTATTTACACTGACAATATGCGCTAAATAGATCGCCTATCTAGGGAGCGCAGTTAAAAATGTCCCACCCTAACCGTTTTGTTTCCTCTCTCACCAAAGCAAGTGCTGGGCCCTGTGCGGCCTCACCATTGGTACACCCCCCTAAGGGCGGTCCTGCTTGTGCTTAATTTGTTCAGTATAACATTAAGAGAATTCACATTGATTTAATTTTAACAAATATTTATGCTTTGTAAAATATTAGTTCATAAGTCTTATAAACTAAAAATGTTTATACTCAAAGATGATTTGTCATTAGCCAAGCAAGCCTTTAAAATTAGGTTCTCTTAATTTACCTTGATTTTCACGCTCTTAACATAATTTAAGTGCTCTTAGCAAATAGGACCACATTTTTATATTATTATTAGCACCGCATCTTACTACACATTTTTATAATTAATTTGTTTTAACACTTTAGATTATAACTGATACACTTTGAATTACAAAAGGCCATGTTGCCTTTAAGACTACAAAATATTTTACTAAACCTTTCAAAGTATAAGGTAGTACAGCTCTCTGTGTGAAACACAAGAGAATAAATGTCGCATGGCGTAGCGCAGCTTTGTGTGTGAATCCAGCATTAGATCACGTGACCAGCAGATTGAGTTCACTTTAATCTTCTCGCACCTCTGATCATTTTAACCAGACCGAAATATTCTAGACCCAAGGAAGAAGTGTAGGGAACACGAGAATAGGTCAGTGTTTTTTGTAGTTTCTTTATATCTTTATTTTTGTGGTCAAAATAAGTATTGCTCCATTAGAAACCTAGCTTAACTTTCTTCTCATAGTGATATCAACAGTTGTTGATATTTGTCATAAGAATATTATCATTTGCATATTAGCATTTGATGACAAATTTTTCAAATGAAGAGGAAAAATTGTCAATTTCTAGGCCATGCTTGACATATCCAAGAGCTGTTGAGATTGATATGTGAATAAAAATAAAAACTTATGTTTGTACTAAAGAAATATTCGATTTATTTTGACAAAAAAAAAAGTTGTTATAAAAACTGCATAAAACCTCAACTTGTTTTTGTCCCCCACAACCCTACCTTAAATAACTGAACCCAGGACAGAAGACCTATGTCTAATTTCATCCATCTAACACCAGCGCCTAAGCCAGGCTTGCCAAAGTTTATGGTTGAAGTGCCACACAAACAAACTTTTAGGTTTGACTAGATATTGTTCACAAATCATTAAAATAATAATAATTTAGTACGGATTATGATAGTTTGCTTGGTATTAATTCAAATATTAATACGATTGAGAACATGCGGCGACCACTCGGTTAGTATAACTCGCTTGTGGGATCACGCCATGGAGATTTTAAAGAGTATAATTGAATAGTAGCAGCGCTAAGCCGCGGATATCGGGTTCAATTCAGATCCAAGTCATTTTTCAAATAATTTAATACGTGTATATTGTATTATGTATGACCTTTCGAGTTCTAAACAAATACTTTGTGATCTCAACGTTAGTTACTATACCATTTAATTTAATACTATAAAATATTATATATATGGGCTTTTTTTAAGTATCGGCAATTTAAATTACAGCATTTTTTTTAAATCAATGATTTATTACGAAACACAAATATTGTCGCAGGCCGCACACAAGAGTCTCGTGAGGCCCGTATTTGGCTCGTGGGCCGCACTTTAGAAACTACAAATTACTTTATTATAGCCCGAATCTTGATGGTTTCTTACTCCAACTCTATGGAAATACGATTATTTTTTTTAAATTTAATTATAACCGCGTTTTACTACTTGTTCAGGTTATACGCATATGTAATAATTACTCTAATGAACTAGAAATGAGGAAGGTTACACCTTACCGGGATTCTAGCCCTTATATCACCGTCATTGGCAGTCTATTGTGAGAGTGACGACTTATAGATCATGCGGTCACCTAAGCAGGTAATTTTTTTTTTTTAATTCTACCTACTTCATCCCTATCCCATAACTGTAAACTATACCCCGGAAGGTTGATGACATATGTTACACCATAACACATTAACTCTAGAACAAATACAGCACCCAAACCCCCGATCTCTCAAATCACCGTTGTTAAAGGGTTAGCACCAATTCAACCATTGATAGATTTTTTCAGGCAATCTTGGAATCAAGCACACTACCATTAGCACAGTGGAGAGACGTACTCAAGATAGAGGTAATATGTTCGATATTACACACACTAAAATTACAAACGTTTATTTACCTGTGGGACGTGATGAGCAAAGTATGTTCTTGGCCCAACTGTATACTGACAACTGTACCGGCTACGAACAATTTCTCAACTCGCTCTCTGAACCAATCCGAAACGACCAATCACAGAGGTTTATCCAGACACCTTAGTAAGCCAAACACCTTTAATAACTCTTGTTTTTGCCAACAAATAAAAAATAAGTTGTGTTTCTATGGCATGAGTAAGCTGACTGTTAAATGGGGGCTCAGAGGGAAATCAACAAACCGAAGTGAAGGCGAGTCGTAATTAAAAATAACAACACCCTTTGTACTAAGGCCAAAGTTCAAACTGGTGACCTTCCATGCTTGTGCCCTTTCATGTCAATACATCTTTTCCAACAATATTTGTGTTCATGTTTGTGTAAAGTTACAGCCAAGTCACTGACTACCATTTCTTACATTTATAAATAAAATATAATTATGATATTTGAAAAACATTTGAATTGTTTACTAAGGAACGTTTAACATTTCACTAACAATTGCATTTTATTTATAAATAATTATGATAATTAAATATATTTTTTGTATACACCACGTTTTACTGTTCATCAGGGCTATCCGCATATTTGCACTATCAGGCTAGGATGAGGAAGGTAGAATTTATAGGAAGTGTATCGGCATTTGATTGTAGAGAGGTTGTAAAACCATTTAGGGAATTACACCTTAGTACACCCGGGTGGGGTTTGAGCCTCAATCCTCCCGTCATGGACAAACAAGACCAGTCAATATCTTAGCCCCCGTGTCCATCAATTTCAAGTGAAGTGATTTATAAACATACCAATTACAAAATAATAGGCGCAGTGGTGGTCCCACAGTCTAAGGCACCACACTCTTAACAGACCGGATTGCTGGTGATGGGGAGGTTGAGGTTCGAATCTCAGTCGTGGTATGGTAAGTTTTCACACATATAATTTTTCACTTTGCTCTTTTAAATCTACTATTTCTGTAATCTATACTCCCAATACTTACTCCTTATAGTAAGTAATTAATAACTATAGTGTTGAAGTTACAACTAGTAATTTTTATTATTATTTAATTTGTTGAGGTACTTGTTACTTTACCTGTTTACAAATACCGCCAAAAGGAAACTGATGACCACACTGCTTGTTAATTTTATATCTGCGGAAGAACTTAAAATATTCTCATTTATTATTTATGAAATGCGTATCGATGGTTGAATAGGCTAACGCGTCACTCTTGCGCTAATCTTGATTGACGGTGACATCGAGATTTCTAAATGGTATCCCACTCTCTTTCAACGTGAATGCGGGTACACTTAGTTTAAAATTGTACTTTCTTCTTACTTAATCCATTATATAAAAGGTCATCCTTAAACCACTTAACATTTTTTCTTAAACTTTTTTGAACCCACTCTCCCCCTATGAGGCAACAAGTTATCGGGTTATCGGGACAATTGCTACCAACACAGTTTTGAGTGCAAGGCCCTTGAGACAATTGCGATCAAATTTGTTCTTCTCTTCCGCTAGCTGGCGGGTTTCCCCTGTGGCACCTCTTTTGGGCAAAAAATTAATAAATTCCGATAAATTACTTTAGAATTGTTTTTTTAAAGTGAACTTTCGAAGATGTAGCATATAGGCTGAAAGACTACCTAAACTCACTAAGTCTCACCACCACAGATAATTAGGTGTTCAGTGATAGAGGTGGTCGGCATCAATGAGGTTGCCGAGACAATCACGAAATATACCAGAAATCCAAGTAGTTCAGTCAACTTGGTCGCAATTGTCCAACTTGTAATTTTTTTAAAATTACCTTCACCATCAAATGATCGCAATTGTCCGCAATTCTGCCTTGTAGCAAGTGGCCGCGGTTACAACTGCCCTACATTCATCTATAGGCCTAAGTATTTTTACTAACGGTAGACAAATGAACAGTAATATTATTTTTACAAAATTAGATTTTAAATATAAGATGGCCTGCTGGAGGTGGGCAGGTCAGCGTTCGAATCCCGTTCGGGCGTGCTGAGGGTGTTTTTTTTTCTCTAAATGATTTCTCACTCTTCTTCCAAAAGCGGTTAAATTACCTCTGAAATGCTTCCTTCCTTGCCCGTAGCCCATTAAAGTAATTAACACATATATGTATAACTTGAACAGGTGGTAAATATATTTTTTGTGGCGACTTTGAGCTACATCAATCGTAGCTCAGATTGTGGAAATATTAGCCAGTACTAATGCACCCTTGCCCAGGGTACGCACGAATGTACTAACCACACATCCATTCCGTGGAGGCTCTTTCCATGCCCCGATGAGATGACGGTGATTGTGAGTATGAGAGTGTGTAACCAGTGGAAACAATTAAACCTTATTTAAGCCGAACAAACACAACCCTGGTGACCGTTGGGATAGTTCCCTTTTCGGGAAAATATACCAATGGCCCCAGCCAGGAATCAACCTTTGGACCCCTAGTTTATTAGCCAGGTGCACTGACCACTACACCATGGGGATAGTTTGAAGACCTTATAGGTCGTTGTGATTAAAAAAATCAGTCTAGGACCTATGTTACGTTACACTGTGACGCACCCATCATCACCCATGTAACACAATATAAACATTAGAGCTCCCCTCCCCCCTTCCCATTCCCTCCTTTCTTAGAAGTGTTAGGAGGTTTACGGATGACCCCTAATTAATTTATGCGCTTAGGCTAACTCGAACGGGTTATAAGGCACAATAAAAAAAAAGTGTTTTAGAAAATGAATTACAAATGTATGGCTATTTTATTTGAAAACGTAGAAATCTAATTTGTTTTATATTTGTTAATTTCAAACTTTCAATCGAATGTATATTTATATAGTGTGAAAAACCACCATAGAAATAGAGTTCCATCTTAGAAATGTGACAGCTGCAGCTTGTTTCATTTTGACCTGACTTTGACCCGGGTGTCGGGCTCCAATCCTGGTTGGGTTCACTTGGAATTATTTTACCATAAAAAGTGTTTTTTCATACTCTCTAGAGCCGGGGAGGGCAACCCTGTCACTAATCGTCACAAGTGGTGACTTGGCCATAAAATTGATTATAGTGAATTACAGTTTGACAGCCTTCACACTAACATAAACTTTTTCCTAACAGCGTGTTGTAAATTGACAATTTATTGTTGGGAATAGAGTTCAGATATACAGTAACTTGTCAGACAAAAGGATCATTTAGTTTCGCATTAAATTGTCTTACATTTTCAATCTGAAAAATGTTCACCATTTACCTCTGAGGCAGTTGTAACTGAGTAGTCAAAGTGTATGGTACCTTTCACAATATATTAAACGCAATTAAAGTTTAATCGATGATATTTATACTATTCGTTCACTATTTTAACGGCCAGATATAATATATAAGAGACGAGCGTAATGGCATGTCACATTATAATTTTATTCAGTGCTCCCCACACTATTGCTCTGTTCCGTCAGCTGAATGACCGACGGAGGTGTCGTGTGATGTTCGCCGACTTGGTGTGGCAGACCCCTCACCTGACGAGTCCACCAATCACTTGGACATGGAGATTATCGAGACTATCGACGTGTTAAGTCCCGTTTCACACGAGCGTGATTCCAACCCTCTTTCCTCGACGTTTTCTCGGTGGTTAGCGGTTTGTGTGAAATGACTCAATAATCAAAAACGCGGGATGGACCTGACGCGCGACAAGGAAGCGCCCATGTAAAACGAACCTAGAAGGAGGTGTGGTGCTTGTCAGCCATGACTTCAGACTGCAGTCAGGTTAGCCTCTTGGGTGTGACCCGTTTAGTTGGAATCGGCAACTATCGCAATGATTGTGCAGAGGCAGAAACTGAACTTTTGTTTAACATTCTCTTAATCTACAAATATTTAATAAGAGAGTGATTGAATTTAGTACTAGCCTACCTTATGGCCCTTACAACTCTTTCCATGTTGAATGAAATCAATTCAGTTAAAAAAAAATGTTAAGCTAGGCTGGGTTTATATTCATGCATAAGTCCTAACGCACAACGATTAGTGTATAGAAAATAGCGCGCAAGAAGTTGAAATACATTGTTTTCAATGACAGCGTTTATAATCAATACATAAAGATTAGTGTTCAATGCAAGGATTTGATTTAACTTTAACTTATTAAACGTTTTACATGGAGTGTAGTACATAAAATGATTGGACTTGAAAGTTGAGACTTAATAATCAGCCAATGAAAATGCGAGGAGAGGGTAACCAATTAAACGCCATTATATAAGAAGATAAAAATTATAAGCTTTTGTATTCATCTTCATGTTTGAAATACCTTGTTGAAGCCATACTTATTTGTGATCCACGAATTCTCTTTGCTTTAGCATCAATGACTGTGAATGTCGATATAATTGAAAATATGTTATTGAGAAGTAGGTCTACTATATATAATATTAACGACAAAAGTAAAATTGGAACCAAAAAACAAAATGAAAATAGAATTTGATCTAGTAGTACAAACAAAACTTAAATTTCAGGTTTAAAAACATGTATTGAAGTATTTTCAAAGACATAGTAGTGAAAAGAGGTTAGACCATTTTCTCTTAATAAAATGCATTCGATTTCAGTAAGACGTTATACACTAATGTAAAGAGAATATAAAGGTTAGCACCACTTGGAGGAATTTGATATGTCATTGCTTACGTCACCCGGTACACAACAGTTATATTTTAATACGAAGACAGCCAAACACTAATTTTAAATAAATGGAGCAGGGGTCGGCGAACCGGGGTATTTTTCTTCTGGAAACACTGCGTCTGGCCAATGTAATAGACGTGTTAAGGGGACGTCATGCCATGCTGAACTCCAAACAATTTGGTTGCTAAGGCGTTGTCGAGGCGTTGTCAAGTCCATCATGGCGGCGTGGCGTCATCACTAAACACATCTATAGAGAAATGCACCCAACATATTGTGTACGTTATGGTTAGTTGTGGCTCGGCAGCCAGCAGAAGTGCACGTCTTGTATAGGTCATATTGGCCTAGTCACCTATTATTTTATATTATGCTGAAAAACTTCGATGATCAAGGTAAGATAGTGTTTTGTTAGCAAGGATTTATTATTTAAAAATTCATTCATTCATTATTTAATAAGCAAGTGAAAGTTAGCTTTGTTTTTGGATGATTGTGTAAATATTACTTTTAACAACATCAAGGATACAGTTATAAGTCATCTTACCAAACTCAAAGAGTGCTTCTCTGTTTACTTTCCAGATCTTGATTCACATACTGTCAGTTGGGTTGTAGATCCATTTAAATGTGAAATTTCTGATATACTAGAAGATCTTCAAGGGTTGGCAAAGGCACTTCTTGAACTTCGATCCAATAATGAAGCACTTATTGAATTTGAAAACAAAGCAGATCTGTAATATTTTTGGATGTCAACAGCTGCAAAGGCTTTCAAATTTGCACATGAGGAGGCAGTCAAAAAGTTGCTGTCTTTTGCATTAACCTACCTTTGCGAACAAAGAATATCCACTCTAATGAACATAAAAACAAAGCAGAGAAATCGATTAGACCCTAAAGACAATATCCAAATTGCTTTGACGTCAAAATGCCCCAATTTTGATGTTATTGTATCAAAAATGAAACAACATTTCTTCGAAATCTAAAGTGAAAAAGTTTTAAAAATAATTTTGTTTCATAATGAGGATGTTAATTTATTGATTACTATTTATATTTCTAATTATATTCTCCATATAGAAATAAATATACTCAATAAACTTTTTGACTTTGAATAGTCTATTCTATTATTTTCTTCCTTTCAAATCAAGTGGATAACGTTGGCGTTGATAAATATATTTTGGGGAACTAGGTAAAAAAAGTTCCACGACCCCTGAAGTAGAGTAATTATGTTAATTGGACATTGGTTTGGATTTTACAGGTTTATTTATTATTTAAAGTTCTAAAATGTGACCTGATTTTTAACAACTTAGTTTGTCTTCCATATAGCTTTCACACTAAGCTTGTGTACTGAGTGACGTCACAAGCTCAGTCAATCAGATGGCTTATCTCCGTAAGGTGCTATCTTATATTTTCTTTACATGTTACACATTATGTTTCATTATAAACTGATGAGATTTACTTATGAATTGTACACTGTACGCTATAAACTATTTAATATTAGTTATGTACGAATATAAAACCAGCCTTATAACTAAATCTTAAACTATAAATGCATATAATTTGATTAAATCTGTACCCCCATTACTGCCCGAACAACTTTATTTCTAATCCTGTTTTTCTTGTACTTGTACACATGATTTAATAATTTATTCATACTCACATTTAAACATTTTGGACATGTAGCAAGGGGGGCTCACAGCCCTTATCTACCCCTTATCTACTCCACCCCCTTTAAATGGTTGCCCCACGATATTTATTTATCAAAACAAAAACAAAAATTTCTTAGGAATTTAATGAAAAATAAATTGTTTTAATTTCAACATAACGTATGTCGTTAACCGTTTCGGTGGCCGAATGGTCTAAGGCGTCACTCTTACAATAGATGGGACTGCCGATGATGGGGAGATCGGGATTCGAGTGCCGGTCAGGTGTACAGAGTGTTTTTATCTACTAAAATAAATTTCCTCGGCAAACGAGGGTACATTTATTCTAAATTAAATCTTCTTCACCCCTAATACATTAAGGTGGGGATGTAGAGGACCTCAGAAAAGGTCAATGTTATTCTCCAGTAGAAACACAAGTTTAATTTTCTACACATGGTCATATCAACAGTTCTTGAATAATTGTCAAGGGTTTCCTATAGTTTAATTACAATGTTTTATCTTCATTAAAAAATTGTATCATCTTACACTAATGTTTACAACAGATATTCAACAACTGTTGATATGATCATGTGTAGAAATTTAAATTCTATGTTTTTCCTGGAGCTATATTTGGTTTATTTTGGCGAAAAAAAAAGGTTTTGCTATAGAAAAAACTGCTAACAGAATGGAACAGTCACAAAGGGGAACATAGGTATCCTTTCTTACACTCAACAAGTCCAAACAAGATTTTTTTTTTTTAAACCTGGCAAATAAAACTCTTGAAAGGTAGGCAAAAAACGTCTATAACAGAAGAGTGTGATTGAGGGGGAAGGTAGAAAGAGAGAGGATCTAATGAGAAAAGGGCAGCAGGGAGAGTTGTTATATAGGTGTGTATGAGACCTGCTATGGAGAAGATAAGTGCCCTTAGGAAGTGTTGTACAGGGCATACATACTTTGTAACTATTATCACATATGCAGAAGAAACATGGACAGACAAGGAAAGTGGAGGTCATGGGAATGAAGTTTGTAAGGAGCATGTTAGCTGCTAGGAGGAGAAACAGGATAGGGAATGAAGTTATCTCGGAAAGAGTGGGATTGAAAGAAGTACATAGGATAGTAGATGAAGCAAGCCTGAGATTATATGGGCATGTAATGAGAATGCTGGAGTAGTTACAGTACATGTCTCGAATAAACGTGTTCAAACAGTGTATGTTCGATTGAACAACCTAATTTCTCAATTTTACATGGTGTGGTGAGTCTTTACTTTTCATTCGCCACACCTGTGTCTACATTGAAAAATATGTTGCCCAGCACCTTTGTTCTAAAGCCCTTCAGTGGCCGCATGGCCTAAGGCGTAACTCTCGCAAAAGATTAGACTGCCGATGATGGAGAGATTGGGGTTCGATCCCGGTTGGGTGTACTGAGCGTAGTTTTTTTTCTAGATAGTTTTCTCTCTCCCTCCACACAAATGCGCATATACTTCCTCTAAATTTAACCTTCCTAATCTCTAATATATTAGAGTAATTAATTGGGATATGGTGCTAAAACAAAAACCTCTGTTCTAGGCCAATTCTGTGATATTTATAAATTATATGTTTTTAATTTATGACCCCTCACCCCTTCTTGCTCGGTCATTATAGTCGTTGACAGTCTTTGTGGTAGATTCACGAATGCATTCTGAGCTCGGTTTCGATGGGTGTTTGGACAGCACTCCAAAAACTCAGCAGCTCTTCAGGAGTGTAATATCCTAATAAACCAATACACACAACACCAGATGGTAGCGGTCCGCTCTCCTGACTTGTAGTAAAGATGGATTTCCAAACTAATACTCCTACATCCTCTCTAGAAGTGAATGCTAGTGAGATTTATTAAATTCCACCTTCCTAATCCCATGTCATTGGAGTAGTTCATGTAAATACTGGAGAGAACAGACTGTAAGAAACCGTAAGAATGTTGAATTTAGAGGGAATGTACCCGCATTTATGTGGAGAGAATGGGTAAACCAATAAGGGAAAACTACTTCAGTGCACCCTTCTAGGATTGGAGCTCCAATATCTCAGTCTTCTAGACGAACCAAACAAAACGAGACTGACGCCTTCAACAAATTGCCAAGAAACAAAGCTCCAGGACCAGACGGTATAAACAACGAAACATTAAAGGAACTACCACTGAAAACCATAGTACATCTAACAGAAATATTTAATCAGATAATAAGAAAATGTCATTATCCACAGGCTTGGAAGACCGGAAATGTAATATCTCTACCAAAAGCCAGCAAAGACCCAATATTCCCACAAAACAGGAGACCGATAACACTACTAAATTCCACCAGCAAACTTTTCGAAAAACTCATATTATCCAGACTACGAGCAAAACTTACGGAAAAAGAGGTTGTACCACGAATCCAATTTGGGTTCCAGCCGCAACACAGTACCATCCATGCCTT
>CABFVZ010000948.1:155313-184089 GCA_902151445.1 Timema monikensis
AAAAAAAAAAAAAAAAAAAATCCAAGTTCTCCCTCATACATGGGTATCACGTAACGAGTGTAACATTAAAGTAAAACGGGGTTCGTAAATGAATACAAATTAATAATTTATTAATATGAATTAGGAACAAGTTCGGATAAGTCAGTGGTGAGCTGTGACCTTTTAGAAAGTATTACCAGATACCTACACCATAAAGCAGCCCCTATACATATTTTTTAAATTTTATCATATTTTTTTATTAAAAAACTATTCATATTTTTTTAAATCTATAAACGAACAAGTATTTCTCAACCCATTTTATAGAAATAGTGGTAATTGATTGTTAATCAAGAAATAAAAACCTAACAAAGATAAATCAATGAATAGTTAAAAGGAAGTATTTATAATATCTTCCTATCCTTCAAACAAGAAGACTTACAACAGTCTAGGAAATGGATTAAATGTACTCAGTGACAAGGTTAGAACTCAGCCACACTGCAGGCTGGTAACATACACCCTTTTATTCTCACACGTCTCAAAGGGCATTGCGAAATGTTTGCGCATGCTCAGTCCAAGAGGTCTTGTATCCAGTCGAGTATGTGAAAACACTTGAACAAATGCACTCAGAACTTAAAAAGTGTGAGTCCAGAGTACATACCCATTGTTTGTATTGACTGATTCAAGAAATACATTCCTAAAATATTTAACTGTTACCAATGGTAGCATCGGATACTAGCGTAGCACTCCTCACCATTGGTTTGCTAGTGCTATTATTTTTATTTTTTTCATACGGATTAAAAACTATAGTTTGGACTTGGGGCTGACCACGCCCCTCAGTTCTTTCCGGAGGATTTTTCCACTCGGGTTCTTGGGGATCGCCTCCACGAACTGTACCCCTCCTCGTAGCTTCTTGGCCGATGAAACTTGGCCTGCGGACATAAATGAGATATTTTGGATAAATTCTTGAAAACATTCCAGTAAAAGTTTCAAATAATCAGATCCTAGGGGAAGGTGTACTCGTAGAAGTTTTGATTCTAATATGTAAGTATTAACATCACTGACATCCCTAGATATTTCAACTAGAGGGGGTCATCAGGATTTCATCAAGCTCCACTTTCTCTAGTGTGACACCAGAAAGCTCAACCCCTAAGGGGATGAAACAGGAAGGGGGTGGTTTTTGAATAGTTTCAAATGGTATAAAGATACAAAACCCACGTGAAGCACAGGCTATTGTCTAGTATAATATAAACTATTCTTAAATACCTAAATATCAATAAACGTACTTCTTGATGAAATATTTTATTTACAAATATATAATATTGTGGCTAGTATAGATATAATTACATAGCTAACCATCCGTTCTTCGCACGGAATGTTTTGTTATTAGTATCTATATCTAGGAACTTTTTTAAAGTTGTTCCAATGAAATTGTAGCGTTTATTGTATAAAGATACAATATCAAAAGCAAAACAATAGAACTGGACACTATTATTTCAACGACGCCTGTGATGATTTTGGGTAAAACTCACCTAAGGCCCATTCTGTTGTTGTGCTTTCTAGCCGACTCTACCCACGAGGACCACATATCTTTATAAACATTACGCTGGACTGGCTGAGCGAAGGTTGGAGATACCTCAACAACGAAACTTCTCAGGGAATGCCGGGAATATGACGTACCGGCTTGAGAAGGTAGCGTGATCTAATAATTTTGTCATGGAACCTCCTCAGTGCCTCTCGATGCTACTACCCCCGTCTCATTACCCTTTGCCTCTCTCCTTTGTTTCTGTGTTTTCCCTGGTTTATGTTTCCCCTCTTTCTACCCTCTATGAGCAACTATCTTTGGATATATACTGGTGCAAGTACATTTGAAAGCTCACTATTGACAGGACACTATCCTTGGGGACATTTAGGTGTTCAGAATGTAAGGTATAAATTATTTTTAGGCGTTTATAATTCAAATTAATAATATTAAATGTAGACTTCCAATATTGTAGGTTTTTTTTTTTTTCTNATGACTTGTTATTGGTCTGATACTTTCAGACGTGGTAGTTAAACTAATAGTAGTATTACTATTTTTTTAATAGTCCATCAGACTATGATGAATATAAAATATTTTATTAAGATAATTGTTTCTAATGCAAAGGCCTTTTTGGACTTGCGTTTTATGTTTTTTTTTATTATAGTCCTATAAGAACCAGAAATCTGTAAGAGAGATTAGTCTTTCAGGTCTCGTTGACTTAAAATTGTATTTTCTAAAAATATTTATAATGCGTCTGACTTAAGACATTGATTATTGCTCTTATTAGATTTTTGCTGTTATTATTATTATTATTTTGTATAATTTTAATAGTGCGTCTGACCTGAGACGTTAATTATTGCATTCGTTAGGTTTTTCACTATTATTATTATTAATAATATTGTGTATAAAGTTAATAGCCAATCTGACATGAAAAGTTAATTATTGCAGTTATGAGTCTTTGGCTGTCATTGTTGTCATTATCTATAAATATTTATAGTGCGTCTGACTTGAGGCGGTAATTGATGCAGTCTTTAGTCCTTTTATATTTTTATTATATGTTAACTTTTGTAGTCTGTATGACATGGGGTCTTTTATCTTGGCAATCGTTAACTGGTTTGTTTGTGTTATTATGCATGAAGACTTCAGTTCTTTGAGGAATCCTCGGATTTATAATGTATTTATTATGGACAAATATTGACACCCATCAGAATATTAAAATTAATACTAAGAGGATTTATTATGAAGTCCATTGTTTGCACGGATAATTTGTTACTATCCAAAAGATTGGGTTATTTTTAGAACCCCTGGCTATTGCAATAATAATTTTTCTTCTTATTATTATTATTATAATATATATATCATATTATTCTATTTTTTTAAATTTATTATTTCTGTTTTGCAATGATAAGTTATTTAGTATCATAAATAGTTGCGGATATACGTAAATTTCAACTTCTGTAAAGTACCCTAAAAATCATTTTCATGTGAAAATGAAAATAGTAAGTTTATTTATAATCTTAATCAACACCTAGATACGAATTTTAATCAAAATCATTAGAGCCAATTTTGAGAAAATCGATTTTTTCTCTTTTCGTCCTTTCTTAAACTACTCTTAATTTTAAGTTTAAACAGACACACAGGCAGACGTCATTGCAAAGACCACTTTTTAGGGTTCGGGGGGTAATAAGACGTTGACTTCCATCAACATTTCAGGTTAGGTTTTTTTTACGGTCGCATTACTTTTACCTTTTGTTTTCGAAAAGTTAAATATATATATATATATATATATATATATTTGTATATAGCTTGAAAGATATTAGTTTTATAAAAACATGCTTCGGTTAAAATATTTGTATTATAATTAGATCTACATATTTGTAACGATAAGTAATTTCATTTCTCAAATAGTTTCGGAGATATTATACAAAATGAGAATTTACGCATCAGACTGGAGCCCTTAAAGTCATTTTGCCGAAATAATGATAGTAGCCATTTTTTAAAAAATATTTATAAATGCTTAGAAATGAAATTTAATCAAAATCGTTAGAGCAAAATTTGAGAAAATCTTCATTTTCTCTTTTCGCCCATCAGTAAACTACCCTTAATTTTAGGGTTAGATATCCAATTCCAAAATCCCTTCGGGGTAACTCTATGAAAACCCTAGATACCAAACTTTAGCCCGATCGGTAAAATAGTTTAGGCTCTAGTTGGAGATACAGACAGACAGACGGAAAGTCTAAAACAACTTTTTCGGATTCGGGGGGTCATTAAATGTCGAGATTCATCAAAATATCGAGTTAGAATTTTTTTTTACGATCACAATACTTTTTATACCTCTAAGATAGCGAGAAAGTAAAAATACAAGATTATATTAATATAATTAATCTACACAAACGGTGTTCTTTTTGATGTTTATGACATAAATGAAATGACAAACAAAATAGCATTTGTCATTGGCATCAAAGTTTAAACAACTTTTTAAAATTACATTTTTAATATTTTAACTTTATAGAATTGTAAATTTTTAAAGTTTCGAGGATTAAAATTTGGATTCGAGATTCAAAAGAAAATTTAAGTTTTGAAATCTAGATTAGGATTCGAGAACCCATCTCTACTTTTAACTTAAATTGTCAATTGTTGTGTATTTTCTTTAAATACTTTCAAATGAACTTTTTGTCCATATTTAATATATTTATCTTCGATTAAATAAATATATTGACGGGAGTTTTGTACTCACACTTTAAAATAGAGTAATTTGTTGATAGCGGTAGAAGCAGTTAGGCCTATCACAAATGACATAAATAATTATTGTGTTGTGTGTAGGAGAAGAAAGCGCTTAACTCCAGTTATCATTAAAAACGAACCCCAAATATCTTATAGATGCATTAGATTTTCAAAAAAATGTAAAAAGGAGGACCATTACAAATATCTTATCGAGGTACACCGATTAACAAAAAAAAAAAAATCCAGTTGAAGACCACTTTATAAAATAGGGTAATTCCGTATTTTCTCGAGGAGGGCACTCCCCTTGATTTAAGATGATTTGGCTAATGTTCCCATTCCCATCACCCCCGTCTTCACCATTCGAAGAAAGTTCCACCACCAGTCCCGCTATGCGCCTCACAACCCAGGGCTAAACTATAGCCCGCTAACAACCACTCACAAGTCACAATCAAACAACTCTATTCAGCACGAACGCGCTGCGCAACTAAACACAGAACAATCACTTCGGGTGGGTGTAAGATCATTCAAAGGGACAATATTCTAAAATATATTTCCATCCACTAGAAAATAAAGCATGTTAATGATCAGTTATATATAGTTTGGGTTGCAAATCGAGTAAACATACTTTGCTGAGAGTGTATGAATATAACTTATATTACTAGCTCGCATTCTTTTAAATGTAATAATATAAAATTAGAGCAAAATTACGGAAGGGAATAAGAAGGAATTAGAGTAGGTAGACATATTTTTGTTGACCATGATTTTATTTGTACATTTGTTCAAAATGGCGAAACAGGTGTTTTCTTATATAATTTATTCCAGTCTTTAAAATATGTACGAATACACGTATTGAAAATTTGCATTATAAGTTTTAGTTTTTTTCTTATAGCCGTGACGCCCGGGATCAAGAGGGAAGCCTCAGGGTGTCACGACGCACAGTTTGGGGAACCCCTGCTTTAGCAGATACCGCTTCATATATTCGGTGAATGATGAATCAGGCCAATCAGCCTATTACTATTGCTAAAGAGGAACAGTGCATACACTTAATTTCAGAAGGTTGAAAGATATACTTGTTTAAAGTGTAAAAAAAAAAACACATTAATTTGTACCTTTTAAAAAACACGTTTCTCAGAGAGCATTGCCGTATAATATTTGTCCTTCCGGAACAAAAACCACGAGGCATTATATTTTTATTCCAGCATAAATGCATATAACTTTTCTTATGCTTATACTATTCAAGGTTTTTCGTACAATTAGCGACGAAAATACTGATATCTCCAATTTGAGTTAATTTATTTGAGCTAAAAATCCAGCTTTTTATAATAAAAAAATTCCTGTAGCGAGTTCTTGCCTTGAGTTTGATTTTCACAATTGATTGTGTGTACTTAATTCTGGATTAAAACACCGATAGGGGAGTTGGAAGAGTAAAACTAATATTTGACTCCTTCGAAATGCTCCCACGGCAGCTTGTGCTAACAGAAAGTTGGCTGTAAGCTACCGATCCTGTTGGAGTACTCAAGAGCTATCTAAGTACACAGACAGTCCTCTCGTCATGTCAACTATAACTGACGGGCTTAGTGGCTCGAATGGGCTTATACGAGGGAAAAAAAAAGGCGAATGGGTTTATACGAAAGTAAAAAGGTAAATTATGGAATATTATAACAGTTGCAAATGTTTAGCTACTTTAACAATTTCAATTATTAGACATGAGCCACTCCCTTTAAAGGCGATAGAGGTTCTCCCCCTTCCTATTTCTGTATTGCTAGCGCTACGATTACCACTGTTCATTCAGGCAGTGGCGACTCGTGTATAGGCACTGCGGAACTACAGCACCCCCTATTTCCATTTGATATTATCGATAACATTTAATATAATAAGTATTTTTTTCTTTAATTCTTTATTTTTGTAATACAATATATATTCCTTAAGCTTAATTTCAGTACTTCAGTAGCCATTCCCCAATTTATGAAAAATATACAAAAATCTTTGTATGGAACTGTGCGCTTCACAGTGCCAGCGACGTGGTGTTTGACTTTTGTGCGCATGCGCACATAGGAGGACGGTGGGGAGGAAGGCGGAACTGCCAGGTAGAGAGAGCACTGTTGCTCTCGTCTCGCAGTGCCAGCTTTGGCGTGATAGTGGAAGGAAGTTTTTTTTTTTACTTAGCGTTTGTTGTGCTTAAAAACCGTGTACCATATTCTTGAATGTGATAAAGTGTAGAAGAGTGTAGAATTAGATTATTATTCTGCTTCCAGCTATTTAGATTCATTTTTTTTTTTCGGTTCTTTTATTTAACAGAAAGACTACATGCGCTTGCAGTACTTTTAATGGAGAAAAATTTCCTCAATTGTCATCCAGAGATCAAGGAGAAAATTATTGAACTTTTTGGGCAAATTAAAACAAGAAGAATGGATTTCATTTTTAAATTAATAGATCAAGCTTGAACTGTAACAATTTAAGTTAAAGAAAGTAAAAAAAAAAAAAAATCAAGATTTTTTTTATAGAGTTCCTGAATAAATTTTCTTTTCATACATGTTTTTTCCCTTTTACACAATTTTAAAACAAAGGCTAAAAATGTTCTGGGTCAGCACCCCCACTAATTTTAGCTACGATCCACCACTGCATTCAGGCTGTCTGTAAGCTACAATAGCTTAAAGGACAATATATAAATAATTATTTTAAGCCAATGCATGATAATTTGCATGGGAAGATAAAATAACCGAGAAAATCACAACTGGGGGAAGTTGTGTGTGTGTGACCAAATACACTTGCCCCTTTAAAATGGTGACTGAAAGATTAAATAGCTAGAGATATTAGGCTCCAAGACTATTTCCCCCGTACCCTCACCGTTCACGTAGTCAACAAGTTGCTGCGCTGTGACGTTGGCGTCCTTCTTGACGACGAATGCTTTGGGCAGCTCCCCGGCCCCCTCGTCGGGCACGCCAATGACGGCAGCGTCCATAACCCCCGGGTGAGACATCAGAATGGCCTCCAGCTCCGCAGGAGGAACCTTAGGGGTTATTTATAAACTTATATATTATTACACATAATAGCGTAGGCATATTGATTTACACACCTCTCATATGCAAATTAATCCTTTCATTTAAAATAGTTTTCAAATCAAAATCAAGGTAGAACGGAAGGAAACATGCGTTCAAGTTTTTTTAATGAGAAAAAAACATTATTTGTAAAAATAATAAAATAGTACTTCAGTAGATACATCAATACCTCAATGCAACAATGTTAAAACTAATAAAATGTCATTTTTTGAGTTATTAACATCAATAAACTCAGAATATGTTAATAAATATTTAAAATGGTTACAGTTAAAATATATCTTTATTGGAAGTTTGTTTTTATTAATCCAAATAGCTGTGTTCATATATACAGCTGCGTTCTGTTACAAATTGTTTTACTGTCATTCTGAAAAGTAATGTAACACTCTTGCACATTAATTATTGCTTACATATTGTAATCTTAACAGTTACTGAATATTTGTCACGGGCATCGTGGAATTTCGCCAGAAACTGCTTATAAAATATAGAGAAAAAAAACCTCGTCAAATTGCAAAATGCTCATCAGAGACAAAAACTGTTATTTTACAATCTAAATAAAATAAAATTTGTTTCTACAGAAGCAAAATTTTGGTTTGGCAAAAATATGTTTTTGCATATAGATTGAAAAAAAAAATAAGGACCCTTATTCATATTTCCTTCCATATAATCTTAGGGACAAGATCATTTATTTGAGTCATCACGATTCCACAAATGTCTCCCAAATGTAAGGTATAAATACTCATATGTATAAAATGCTCCAATCATAACAGATGACACAACCAAAGTGGGGCATCAACACAAGCAGACTCTGAAAATTGAAAAATGACTCCTGGACACGGGAATCGAACCCGGGACCTTTGACTTTGTGCGCCTTTGCTCTAACAACTGAGCTATTCAGGAATCATCCCATGCCCAGGTTCATTCTTCACAGCAGCAGACGCCACCCATTAAAAAACCATAATAACAGACAAATAACGGAGGTCAAGAACCAACAATGTCACATTACAAAAATGATTCTAAAAAATTCCATGAAAGTGGGCTATGTCCATTTTTATTCAGCTTTGACACTCGATATACGTGTCGGCGGCAAATTACTAGGGGAACAAAAATGTTGTACTTAAAAAATGGCAGCGTTAATGTTGACTGTATACCGAATACTTTCATTTCATCCAAAACTAAGGCGAAACGTTTTTATTTTATTCTTCAAATTCTATGTGAGCCGGTTTTTAGAAATGTTATAATAATAATGTCAAATGATTAAACGAAGATAAATGCCTCTCTTTCTTCATAAATAAAAATGATAGATTAGTATTTTTCATCTTTGATCTGGTAACTTTCAATAACAATAATTATTATACTCGCATGAGATTCTCTATACTGGATGAAGGTAAACTTTGACAACCAATGTGCCCAATAGTGTAAAGTGGTCAGGGTGTTAGGCTCTTAGCTCTCGAAAATTGCATCTATAGTATTTTTGTTTGACATAATTTATTTTGTTAATTTAATCATATTATTGAAACACATAAATAGCATTGTTCATATAATAGACTTGAAAGTGCCCAGCAGTTATAGTATCCAAGGACATTTATAAAGAGTTAATATTTCATTTTACAAAATTCTCCCCCCTTGAGTTTATTATAAATTATATTTTCATCATCACTATACCGAGAATACCATACTTATTGTATATTATTATTATCCAACCAATTAGGCCTATTTTAACATAAATAGCATTCAGTATATACTATGTATTAGTCTTTTATAGGCAAAATTTTATCCATATTTGTCATTACCCGATTATTCAGTTAAAATGTTTAATTGCAAGAAAGTATGGGGTTTTATGCTAATTTTAAGTAGCCCAAACCATGATTAAAGTTGTTAGCAACATAATACATTATAAATTTCAACTCTTTAACTTCATTTTTAGGCCTTTAACTTTATAATCTAGTAGTTCTCATTCTTAGAACGACATTGTTTGATTATAGCTTCATATAAAATTATTGCTTTTACTTCTCACTTCAAAGAATAGTGATTGTTTTGTTTTATTTTTACCTGGAAGCTGTGGTCTCTCTTGGGGACACACGTGTGGCTTCACAGTGGGAAGGGGATGTATGGTACGAAACGGCCAGGACGCACACACCTAAGTAACTTCACTTCACGAATAGCACGTGGACTAGTAGGGTGTGCCACACGTTCTGGTCCAAGCTATAATCATTTTGGGGTGATGGAGATGGCTTGGAGGAAAGAGGGTCCACCATATTGGATTAACACACCATGTGGATAATTTGTCGAGGGATGGATTAGAATCTTAGGCGATGTAGTAAAGTTGAAGGCGACTAGTTATAATAGGTATAGAAGTAACCAATGAATAAACTAACAAAACCATTGTACTATCCGTCTACCCTGAAAGGTATCTTACTTTGACCGACTATTACTATGACTCTTTATTAGAAGTTACACCCTTGTGTGATTAGTCAAGGTAAGACTGAATGATACCCTTCAGGGTGGATGGAGTGATGGCTGACTTGTCTCATTCTGCCCACCTGGAAGCCTTTATACTTGATGAGATCCTTGAGACGGTCCACGATGTAGAAACTCCCCTCCTCGTCGTAATAGCCGACATCCCCCGAGTGGAGCCAACCCTCGTGGTCTATGATCTGTGAGGTGGCTGAGGGGTTGTTGACGTACCCCTTCATGACGATACACCCTCTGAAACACAACTCCCCACTTTTCCCCGCGCCCAGGCTTCGGCCGGACTCGTCTATGACCTGCAAGAGAACAGTGTCTCAGGAACTAGGCTTGTGAATTGGGTTGGCATAAGAGAATAACCAATAGAACAGGTAAAGATTTAAACGATATCACGTTTAAAATAAAGGTTTATTGTACTATGTATTATCATCCGACCCGACTATACGCCTTTTAACTACGCTAATGGTCTAACGATGAATAAGCTAAAATTGAGAGGAAGTGCACACACATTTCTAAGAAGAAGAGATAATATATTTTAAGAAAACACACCCTTATTAATCCCGGCTGGTACTCGAACCTCAACTTCTTTGTCACCAGTAAACTAGGCTAGATGAACCTGGCATTTTGTCCTAATGGTCACCGATGAGGCTCATTATGGTTATTAGCGTCTTAAACTAAAGAGTTAAGCCTGCGAGACAAAGAGGATGAAAGATCCCACTGATAAATCACATGTGCCATACCATTCTTAATGCACCTGTCTTGGGTTCAAGCCACGAGCTTCCCTTGCTATAATTCGATTATATATTATTAACTATCGATTAATTTAATAGAATGTCTTAGCTCCACATAAATCATATTATTTGAATAATAATGTCTCATTTTCACATAATTAACATAGCAAGGAACCCACTTCGGTGGCCGCGCTCAATCCAGGTTGGGTGTATTGAGGGTGGTTTCACTTAAATTGATTTTCACTCTCCCTCCACGCAAATTTGGGTAAACTTCCTCTAAATTCAACCTTCCTTATCCCTAACACTTTGGTGTAGCTAGTAGACTACGTAGGCATATAAACCGAACGGGTAGTAAGGCACGGGGTTTTAGTAACATTAAAATGTGGTTGAAGAAAGTCTAACTTCTAGTTCTATAAGAATATTAACACGCATAGGAAAATACTTCTTCTTGACTGGCTAGTCAAAAACTTTAAATTTACGTTTCCGAATTTGTAGGATATATGCCATACAAATTTTGAGAAGACAGCCATCAGTAATCTTTTGTGTTTAAAATTTAAAGTATATTTAAATGTCAAACCAGATTCAGTGTGTAGTGAATTCCTGTCACAGAAAGGATTAGGTAAATAGCCTACCCTCACCCATGAGTAGTTCTACCTTGGCCTCCACGCCGGGCACGACGGTCCCCACGGACTCGAGCTTGTCGTGGTTGTTGGCGTTATTGCCTAAGGCACTCAAGGTGAGCTCCGTCATACCATACCCTTGACGGATAAACTCAATATGAGGGAACCTGTTCTTGAACTGCCGCAGTAATTCCCCGCTGACGGGGGCTGCCCCTATTCCAACTCTCGTTAGACTTCTCAGGTCATATTGGAGCACCATGGGGTGCTTGGCGAGAAACGCCAGGATGGGAGGCACCATGGCGCACCATGTGATCTGAGAACAAACAAACACATGTACTGGAGCACCATGGAGTGCTTGGTGAGAAACGACAGTATGGGAGGCACCAGGGTGCACCATGTAATCTGAACACAGACAAACACATGTACTGGAGCACCACGGGGTGCTTGGTGAGGAACGACAGTATGGGAGGCACCAGGGTGCACCATGATATCTGAACACAGACATACACATGTACTAGAGCACCACGGGGTGCTGGGTGAATAGGATGGGAGGTACCAGGATGCATCATATTATTTTAATACAGACATACTTGAAAGAATTTAATGGATTACCTAACTTGTTTAGAAAGTAATACTATATACATAAATTATACATACTGCATATTCTCGGATATACATACATTATATATATATATACACTTTATATATATAAATATATACACACACACACACACTTTATATATAAAGGGCCACCCAAGAAGTTTTTCCCCCATGTTTTTACGCAATAGAAAATTACCAAAGACACGTTGAATTTCATATAGGGATGGTTAAATATCTTATTTATAGGTTCCGTGTTTATATATATATATATATACGTAATTACCCTTTTCTCTGGCCTTCTTGATACAAGAGCCTACATTCCTTGTCAATACAATTCTTTTTCTGGTGTTTGTTGGAGTCTTCACCGTTACAATATCTTTTTTAATTTTAATTTATTTGAGGTATTTAACGTGCACTTTCTGAACCTAATTATTATATCAGCACACGAGAATTTCTATGAGCGAGAGCGAAAGTGTGACTACCTTTACTTGCATGTAAGCGTGATAAATAACAGTCAAGGAGTTACCAGAGAATAATAGTATATAGGTATGAGTCATCGGGAAAACCCAGGAGGGGAGGGAAGTGTTGCGACATCACACGCAATGATTTCGTCACACAGATCGAGGAGGCTTGTCTTTTAGAGCTGTCAAACTGGCGCCAGTCATCAGGGAAAACCCATTGCCTGGGGAGGGTTACGACATCATTCCAGGTCACGATCTATTTCTCTCTTGTCCAGCCGCCAAAATGACAGCCAGTCATCGGGGAAAACATATTGTCACATAGAATACCAGAAATAAACCTTTGTGACAATGAAGGAGGACAACAGGTCGTTAACCCCATGTCCTCATGGAAATAACAAGAGGGGAAATCCTGGTCAGACGGAAATATACTGCCACCAGGTATGAGTCACCAGGGAAAACCCAAGGGGGAGTGTTGCGACATAACACGCGACGATTACGTCACCAGGAAAAAAGTGAACATATAAAACAAGAAAATACAAGTACCAACATGTTTGAAACAAGAACCAACATGTCTGGAAAGGAAGTCAGGAGAAGGGGTTGAGGTCACGAGGATGGGAGGGAGGTTAGTAGGGAAGGGGAAAACCAACAGCCAATCAGAGAGCGAGAGGCGTGTTCACGTGACCAAATTCAACCAATCATAGCAAAATGGGGCGAAACGCTGATCCATCTACGTATATATTAATATATCCCAGAGCACTTTAAGGTAAAGACAATAATATCAATCGAGCCGGCCAATAATGGCGTAAATACCCCGGGCACAGTAATGACAAGGATCCCCAGATCATATAATAAATTCATAGTAAAGTTTGCCCGCATCTTGTGCTAATGCTCTGTCTAACTACATAATAGAGCAGTGTGAAACAAAATACAACACCAAAAGATGCCTTGCTACCCCTAATAAGTTAGCACGTATCACATATTAAATAGAGTCAGAGTCAAATTAAGTACCCCATCTAACAATGTATTCCATAGAGATAGACTCGTACAAAAATCGCACAAATATGCGACGGCCAGCTTCCTATTGCACCGTTTAAGGCAGCCAAGGTAACCATTGTTACAGACAAGTGAGTGCTCCTCAGATAATAATAAAAGATAGAAAATGCTGTCAAAGCCAACCTCCATAAAATATATCAATTTACTAATGAGGCAAATGATTAAATAGAAAGGCGGCAAGAGCGCTACTCAAAGTTAGTCTCCTGGTGGTGAGAAACAAGAAAACAATAGAAACAAGGTTCACGTATGAAAAAAGATTTGGTTCCCCAAACAATTAAATAGAAATAAATCATGGTTATAAATTAACCACGTTGAAACCCCAAAGAAACCCATCCAAAAGTTAACAATCAAAGTTTATAAATCCGGATCAATAATTTTGAAGAGATTTCCCCAATTTTAAGCCAAGATAGAATTTTGATGAATATAATTAAGTCTAAGCTTATTTCAGCTCTTTCACCTTAGTAAGCCAGTGATACAATGAGTCATGATACAAACTAACCACTACAATATACAGCAAGCACGTAAACATGACATTTCCACAAAGAGAGGGAAAAAGGAGAGGAAAATGGAGTGGAAGGGAGGAGACAGAACAGCGCTGGGAAGGATTGTGGACACTGGACTTTTAGAAAGTGCTGGAACCTAGACGGTGGAACCTAGACGGCGGAAACGAAGACTAGACGCGCCAAGTTGCCGTCACTTGTTCTTTCTGGGCGTTGCTTCCTTCATTAACAAATAGTTGAATCATCTCTGCATTTATTCCGTGGAATTTTGTGTTAGGTAGAGGAGGTCGTGGCAAATGTGCTCCGGAGTTAGAGTTAGACAGGACAGAGGGTAAGTCTTCTCCCATTTGATCGAACTTTTCACTTGTAGCTCGTTATAAAAGGGCCTACCAATTTTGCCGGGAAAGGTGTCTACATATACCTTCCAGGGTTCTTTTACATGCCACAATCGACATGGGACCGACGGCTTTACTTCCCCTCCAAAGGAAGTTGTGCTACGGATTTTAATTACTCAAGAAAAATCCGTTGACCTCGACTGGGTTTGAACCAATGAACATCTGGTCACCTCTCCAATAAACTCGCTATCAACCCTAATGTTAGAGACAGAACTCAAGTTGGAATTGGAAAACATTTTTTTCTGTTGCTTAAAGACTTTTTTAAACACGATTAAGATTTTTACTGTTGAAAGGGGTAGATTGTATTTACATTTGAAGTTTTGAGATTTAATGTTATATATTGTGATTTACCTGTAACAAGAATAAATCATACTCATTTTTCCGTATCAATTTTGTATATAACACCTAACGTTTGTTTTACAGGTGGCGTTCTTAATTATATCAAACAGATGATAATCTTCTGGGAGCCAAATACTGGCTATTTGGTGGATGACGCAATACATTTTATGATTTTTGTTTTTTACCGTTTGTAATTGGTATACAGTATTGCACTAAAGTCTTGGTAGAACTTTACCTATGCCCATGCCAAGTCCTTTTACTGCCTCGTGTCCCTTCTGAGAGACCAGATATTGTAATCATAAAAAAAAAATCAAATTCGAGATTTTGATGACCATTGATGTTGCGCGTCTCCACCGAGAAACCACATCTTACCAGTCGCCTCTACGCGATGGGCCCGCATATCGCTGTGGGTGCTGTGGCTTTTATAATTAATAAATGTCGCCAAAAGCAAAAAATGTGTTGATGCAAAAATGAGTTTTTAAGACGAGGGTAGGATTATGGTGACTGTTTCCAAAGCTATTGTTGAATGACCTGTGCTCTTTTAAAAATTTCGTAAGGATGATGAAACGGGATTTCGAAGACCTATTTTGTTTGGTAGCATCCAAAATTGCAAAGCAAGATACCAACTTTCGCACTGAAATGGTGACGCAATCTTTAGTATTCATGAAAAAGAAAATCGCCACCAAAATAAAACGGAAATACTTGTTGAATAGGAAGAGGAATAGAAATAAACTGATTTAAATGAAAAGGTTGCCGCCGATGCTTGCGCGTGTGTCCACACCGAGAGATGTTTCCCATTGGAGGTGGGAGACAAAACAGCGGGAATATTCTTTGATCTTTTACCGCCGGATACTCGAGAAATGTTTCCCATGTATCACTTATAAACTAACTCAACATTACGTCTAAAACTACAAACCCAACCATAGTACCTAGTTATGTATTAAGTTGATAACAGGACTTACAAACTAACTTAACTGTATGTCTTAACACTACAAACCCAAACCTAGTACCTGGTTATTTACTAAGTGGATAACAAAACCAACTAGTTAACTTTACTGTATGTCTTAACATTACAAACTCAACCCAAGTTCCTAGTTATTTACTAAGTGGATAACAGGACTTACAAACTAACTTAACTGTATGTCTTAACACTACAAACCCAAACCTAGTACCTGGTTATTTACTAAGTGGATAACAAACAAACTAGTTAACTTTACTGTATGTCTTAACATTACAAACTCAACCCAAGTTCCTAGTTATTTACTAAGTGGATAGCAGGACTTACAAACTAACTTGACTGTATATCTTAACTCTACACGCTCTGCCCTAGTGCCTATTTATTTACTGATTGGGTAGCAGGACTTACAAACTAACTTAACAGTACGTCTGACCATTCCTTTTACACATAGTAAATATCTGTGTCAACCCCACTAGGTGTCAAACCACAGTCCCCTAGATCTGAGATGCAACGAGCACTAACTTTATACTCCTGTATGGTCCTGAGGAAGGTCTCGGGGTTGAAATGGGGCATGACCACCATCGTGGCCTCAAACTCCAGCATGTAGAGGAGTATCATCAATCCATACGCGTGGTACATAGGCATGAATCCAAGAGCGTATCCCTCTACTAAAGGCAAGTTATCGCTCTCCACAGCATACCTGGGGGAATACAAACAAGGTAGCGATTTACAGACTATATTTCTAGCATAGATTTTCTTTCTTCAATACATTTTCTCTAGTGACAGTTATGGCGCACTATTGGAAGCGGTTTAAGAGGAGCAAACTGTGCCTCAAGATCTCCCATTGTAAGAAATTGGGTTCTCCTACAGGGGATACACAATTTCTATTGAAAAGAATTAAGTTTAAACAACAAAAAGATTTATTAAACAAAACAAATGTAAAAACAATAAGGTTTACAATGAAATTATTAGTTAAGCTTTGAAGTTAGATGAAGGCAATAAGACTTTGCGAATTTGATTATTCTGCTGTAGCTACTAGGGCTGTACAGGAGCCGGGATACTGAATGCATTTTTCTAAAGAGGAAAATAATAAAATAGTTAATAACAATATATAGAACAAGATATATGTATATATAACTCTTAATCAGGTATGCTATCTGGGTTGTAAGATAATCTCTTTGAAACATTTTGTATAATGATAAACAATAGAAAAGTTACTTGGCTATGGTGGTTGATGTCTAATAAACAGGTGTCGACAAAATAGTACTATGGCTGGTCTCTTTCCCTAACGGTACTGTCAACGCATTCAATAGTACACACAAATCTAGTTGCAATTACACTAAGAGCAACACTAAAACAATAGGAGCCCAAAAACCAGGCAAAGTTAAAAGGGTATTATTTGCGCGGACCCCACTATGACTCTATAGCAGTTCCCCGGTTTGTTCACCGAAACTAATACAGCACGAGAAGTGTGACTGCTCAATTTACACAAAATAACAAATCCATCAACTCAACCGAGATATGGAATATAATAGAGACAACCTGGTTGTAGCCATCCAAATATTAAACAGGTGAGCATGACGTTCACGGCGTCATGAGAAACAATGGGTCAAATGGACCAATGAAACTTGTGGAAGTTTAGCAAGTCTCTTACTAAGACATTACTGAATTCCAAGCCCAAGGCTCGTAACGTAAAGACGTTAAAGTAAATATACAAAGCAACATAGTCCCTAGGACTGATGTACAATATATGAAACTAGTGATTATTAGACTTGTCCCTCATTCTGGAGGACACAATATTTAAACAACAAAATAAACCTTTAAATCAGGAAGTCAACAAGACTTGTAGTTGATCAACTGTCAATTCGACATACTCTCAAAACAAATTAAAATCTTTTCTGACTATATACAGAATATTACAAGGTGCAAATAGACTTTGCCTATTTTTTACTACGAAAACTAGATTTCAAGTCATAAGGACTCGTTTGATTATTTTATGGCACTTAATTGAACAAAGTCCGTAGTCCCATCCATGGCTGCGGTGAATCCAACGGCTCAAACTTGACGGTAGTCATCGAAGTCTGTCATCCTGTCCAAGGTGGCGGTGTTTCCAACGCCCTAGACTTAATGGTCGTCGTGTTCTTTTGATGCGGCACGATGCAGAAGTTCCTCCTTCGACGCTGGTTTGCAGTAAATAGGCTCTAATGTGAACCTGGCTCGAGGTCTATATATAGTTCAAAATCTGATGCGAATGGAGCAAAGCAAAAGGGTGATAAACTCAGAAATATAGATAAGGAGAAGGACGGATGAAGGCAAGGTAAAAGGGAAAAAAAGGAGGGTGAACAGCTTGCGGGGTGAGGGAAAGGTAAAGTTCGTAGACACGCCGCTAGGCAACTCCGGAAGCAGCGGGTCTCGAGGTTGAGTCTATTCTAGACTTCTTGGCGTATGTGAACTGGAAGTGGACCCACGTGTTTGAAGTCGCCATGCTGTTGTCCTTTGTGAAAGTTTTCTCCTAACCGGATGGCCAGAGAATCCGAGGACATCTTAATACGGTAAGTAGATACTAAAGCATCTTTATTTTAAATATATCTGTTTTAATTATGCTATTTAGGATCAGTTATTATTTTAACGAGAATTTGTGATATAGATGTACTTTATTATATTTTCTTGTAGACAGCATGGCCAGTGTATATAATTTTTATCCGACATCATCCAGTGGCAAAGGGTATGCGTTAAAGTATTTTATTCATAAATCAGATAATATTAGTCCTCTTCTATGATGTCTGCTACAATATTTATCAAAAGACAATATTTTTAACAACCACGTGTTTCAATTCGGGGAGATACGTAATTTCATGTGACTGCATCTAGTCCGGGACAATAAACATTGAGGTAGATTACTTTTCAAATACATTAATATTCTTTCTCCCTTTCGTAAATTAATAAAATATTGATATTTTATCTGTAGCTGTTCAATCTATCTGATTCACATGCTACACCATGATTTAAGGGCGTTGCCTAACAATTCATGTGCCCAAATGTTACACTCAATTCATTGTATCCACTTTTCCTTTGGCTTCGATGATTGGTAAGAATTCATGAGCAACAGACAAAAACAATCTTGACCAGAATCCTCTTTCACTTCATTTTTGTTTGCGATTTGTAATGTGATTTTTAAGTACTTTTTTTCTCTACAAAATGTAGGTTTATTTTCTTCATTAACTAAATATTAAATTTCAGTCAAAATAGCGGAATAACGTGGCATTTTGTTACGTCTAGATTGCTTCCGTGGTCCAACCTTTGGAAATGTACGTAAAGTAAATGGATATATTGCACGCAATAGGAAACGTGTAAAGAATAAATAGGGTAGTTGACGGGCGTCTCCACTAATAAACAAATACGTTAAAATGTAACCGAGTAAAGGAATATCTATATAATTAGTTTGTAAGTGATGATAAAATAAATATAGGCCTCTTAGCTGGCGAGTCATTTAAAACCAGCCACCAAACGTGTACCTCAACATGATTACTCAAGCGCAAGAATGTATTGATTCACATTGATATAACTTCAGGGGCACCTGCCATGAGATTATGGGGTTGTATACAAATTAGAAGTTTAAAACATTTTTCTTATGTTTTATCTTATTTTCAGGAGACAAGGATTCTTAAAAATCTTCTTTTGAGGCTTCAATTTAATAAATTTTCCTAGTGGGGAACCCGGACCCCCCGCCAGACTAGGGATTATTCTAAACCCTCCAATTTGTAGCCCCTGGGGGAAAATCCTGCGAGCGTTCTTGGATAACTTCCAACATACTTTGTAAGAGTAAATATGTAATATACTGAAAATAACACACACTTTGCCCCAGCGGGCTGCTTTTAAGTAGCTCATCCTTTATTTTAAATTAGGGCTGTATCTAGCAACAAATGTTAGAATGTTTGAGTATTTTTTGCTTTAAAATCATGTTTTAAATATATTTGTGGGTCAAGCAAGAATATGCCCCGATACAAATGTAACAAATTGCCTTATAATGCCATTTTGTTTGTTTTATTTTTGAAATTGGTCACTGGGATCTATTTTAAATACACATCCCGCATCGATAGTCGTATAGTCTAACACGTCACTCTTGTGTTGTAGTGGATCGCCTGTGACGGGAAAATTGGGGTTCAAATCCCAGTCGGGTGTACCAAGGGTGTCCTTGAATGTAATGACAACTTTTTCTCTTCATTTAAAAATTGTATCTAATGTGGCTATGCTTATGACGGATATTCCAGAAATGTTGATAAAAAAATTATTTAGCACCATGTCTTACTACCCATTCAGGTTATACGCTTATGTACTAATTACGCTCATGGATTAGGAAGTGGGAAGATTGAATTTAGGATAAGTGAACCCGCATTTGCGTGAAGGGAGAGTGGAAAAACATTTAGGAACCCCCTAGTTCACCTGACCGAGATTCGAACCTTCACCCAGTCCTTGGCAGTCGAGCTCAACACAACCAGCGCGTTAGCTAACTACGCCACTGAGGCGGGTAATGTTGATATTACCACGTGAAGAAAATTCAACTCTCTGTTTCCACTGGAGCAATATTTGATTTATTTTGCTCAAAATAAGTTTTGCTATAAAACTGTAAAAACACTTGCCTTTTTACGCGTCTCCTACATCCCCACCTCAAATCCTAACTTCCTTATCTCTATTCTAATAATGTAAATTTGCGGATAGTCCGGGAAGGTAATAAATAGCACTTGGAGGACAACAAAGTTAGGCGTTTGCTCCCTCCCACCTCTGATTGGCCAACAAGGACAGCACGTTGTGGTGGGTGATCATGACTCCCTTGGGAAGCCCCGTGGTGCCACTGGAGCAGAAGATGAAGGCCACGTGATCCTTGGGGTGCTCCACTCGGTGGAGCTGAAAGTGCTGGGGGCGGCCCTGCTCGCTCACGTAGTCTGACACGAACATCTCAAGGGTGAGATGGCGGAGGAACTGCCTCTCCCTCCCCATCACCACCACCTCTTCTGCAAGACCCGCCACCCTATCGGCGGCCTCCCTCACCAAGGGCTCGGCCCCCTCTGAGCAGAAGATGAGCCGAGGCCTCGACAGGGACATAGTGTGCATCAGTTCGCCTGACACAAAACAAACAAATGTTTTACAAGCAGCGGTGGCCGAGTGGTCTTAATTTGATAAGTTGTCCAACAAATGTCTGTTTGTCTTACTACCTGTCTTTTTGTATGTTTACACACTAATGGAGAAGGAATAAGGAGGTGTACTCACATTTTCAGTGGGCGAGGGGGAAACCAATTGGGGAAAGCCACCAAGGACTCCAACATTTCGGAAAAAAGAAGGGCTCAACTGAAAGAGGGGTCCAGAAGCCCTCAGCCGAGAAAATTTTAAACCCCGGATGAGTCTATAAGATATTTGAATCGTTTCTTTCTTTACTTTTCTTAAGCCTTTCTTTGCTATAATGTATGATAAGACCATGGTAATAAGTGGAGTTTAAAATGTACATACTTATTGCAGCACTGGGAAACATAAATAATTCTAAGTCATTCAACTGAATCCAACAAAAAAAAAATCTTGTTTATGTTATAAAACTAAGGATAAATTAAAATAAACACAAAAGAAAATACGTAAAAATTCAATTCCTCTCTTAGAAATGAAAAGTAGTGAAAATATCATCTGAATTAAATATTATTATTATTATTATTATTATTATTATTATTATTGTTATTATTATTAGCAACGGGTTATACACACTTACGCTCATGTGTAATGGTAGGGTGATTGCGAGATGAAATGGAGGACCTATAGTTTAACGTGGAATCCGAACTCCGCTGGAGGCCTGGCATTCCACACATTCACAAATTGTGATTAATTGTATTAAATAATAACATGTGTTTTGAATATACATTGAATACATTGGGGAAGAGAGGAACTTAAGGTAGTCCCAGATCTTTAAAATAAAAATTGGACACTCCTAGCCTTCCTAAAATCCACCCACTCTTACCAAACCGAGGCGGGGTTTGGGTACTTATTAGGCTAATGAATTAAGTATGAAGAAGGTTGAATTTAGAGGAAGTGTACCCACATTTGTATGGAGGGAAACTGGGTAAACCTTTTTGGAAAGAACACTCTCAATACACATGACCGAGATTAGAACCCCAAACTCCCCGTCATCGTCAGTCTAGTCTATTGTGAGAATGATAGGCCCACCTTAGATCATGCAGCCACCGAAGCAGGCAATGGGTTGTGTTTTTTTTAAATATGGTTCACGCCTAAATTAGGGTGAAGTTTACCAACTTTTGTTTTATAAGATTAAGTTTCATGCTTAAATAATTCATTAAAAAGGGAAACAAGCTATTTTTCAAAGACGTCTGACGTGAAATGTCACAGCTCTGAGATCAAAGTAAATGTTTAGAAACATAGATTTAGTTTTCCTCAAATAAATAAAGTAATTTCTTAAGAGGGTTACAGGAGAGCATTCTAAGATAATTAAGAATTGTTTTAAGTGATTTTCATCAAAAAAACACATCTGTGAAAGGGTATTTCCCTTTATTCAGGCAGTGATCTTAACTATGACGTCTTTGGCGGACTAACAACAAGGTATTGGTCGATGTAACAATAATTGGTCCTTTCATCTCAAGTTTCATTTATTTGCTAATCTATAGTTGGTTGTCCGTAACGGTAGTTCTTTGAAAGTCAGCGTTGTTCAAACTTTTTATGGACTACGGATTAAGGACTTCAATCTTTGGGGTAGAAAAATATACTTATTACAGCTAGTATGTGCATTACTGGCCATTGCACATTCGAGAATTACGTCTTATTTTTTTATGTTTTATTTTATTTAGCACCGCGTCTTACTGCTCATTCAAGTGATACACTTAAGTAGCCTACTAATTAAGCTAATGGGTTAGGAATTGGAAAGTTTGAATTTAGAAGAAGTGAACCCAAATTTGCGTGGAGGAAGGGTGGAAAACCAATTATAAAAACCAACCCCAGTTCACCCGACCGAGATTTCAACCTCTCTCTACCCCTCTTTGGCAGTCTATCTCAACACGAAATTAACGCGTTAGCTAACTACGCCACCAAGGCGGGTTATTACTTAATACTAGAACGAACACAATACTCAATCCTTCAACTGTCAATTCATAACTATGACCCAATTTCCGAAAAAATACATTTTTCGGCCAAACTAGGAATAAAACTCGGGACTCTTTGACCGAGTAGGCATGGAAATTACTGTCCAACACCTTTGTTCAGTAATGGTAGTGCGTCTGGATCTTAAGCTTAGGTTTCAAGGTTTGTTTCCCGGCACGGCCAAAGAAAACATCATTGATGAAATTAGGTCTTCCTTTTTAACAGTGATAAATATCGGCCAGGGGACTGGACGTTATATCTGTTCAAGAGTTGAGTTAGTTTGTAAGTCATGTTCTGATATAATCATTTGGTTTAGAAGGTTCACGGTTCAACTTGCAATCATGTGTGAAAGCTGAAGATAAGGTCAACACTCACGAGAGGTGTATCCCGCGCTGAGAGGAGCGCATGTAGCTCCCACATAGAGCGCCGCCAGAACGGGGATGCAGTACTCCAGGCTGTTCTCACTGCACACCCCTATGACGTCACCGGGCCCTACGCCTTGAGCCTGCAGGGCCGCGGCTAGTCTCTCACTGGACACCAGTAGGTCTGCTTGGGTCATCTTCTGGCCGGTGTCAGCGTGGATCTGATCACAACACATTTAACATTGCACAGAGGAGTGACTAAAGCTGGGTTCACAATGGTGAACTTAAACACAACCATGTGCGATGATGAAGGATGGTTCATATCTAACATTGGAGGAATCAGCACGTCTCACTGCCAGCTTGGGTTATCCGAATTTAATATTTAGCACCAGGTCTTACTACTCATTTGGGTTATACGCTTAAGTACTAATTACGCTAAGGGGTTAGGAATTGGGAAAGTTGAATGTAGAGGAAGTGAACGCACATTTGCATGGAGAAAGAGAGAGAGTGGAAAACCATTGAGTAAAAAACACCCCCAGTTCACCCGAGGGAGATTCGAACCTCGATCTCCCCGTCCTAGGCAGTCTAGCTCAACACGAAACTAACTCATTAGCTAACTAAGCCACCGAGGCGGGTTCATCCGAGTTTAATTACATTACTGAGCTAGGTATGAGAATGGTAGAGGTAAGAGGAAATGTACCCCGATTTACTTATTATGTACTGAAAAACTATTTGCGGAGGTATGGATGAGATGGAGCCAAGTCTCGTTTTCATCAAAACTGAGTTACTATTGATATCTATTGTCCAATATAAAAAAAATCTGACTGATTTCAGCAAAATCCCTAAATATAGTGTCCAAAAACGCTTGTGCTTATCTATCCGTTACTGTAACTTAAGATTTGAAGGTTTAATCAAACTCTATTTTTTTTTTCCAAAACAAAAGATCTCATCTCATCTCAAACCCCCTCATTTAGAAAAATGAACCCGCAATACACCAGACCGGAATTCGAACCCTAACCTCCCGGTCACGTGACTGACGCCCACCGATGCAGAAAATTTGCTAAAAAATAACTTTATCAGTGGCCATATGGTCTAAGGCGTCACTGTCACAAAATACTTGACGCAGTGATGGGGAGATCAGGGTTTGAAACCAGGTTTGGTGCACTGAGAGTGTTTTTCGATTATTAGTTTCCGTCTCTTTCATAACACGAATATGGGTATTATTTCCTCTTAAGTCTTACCTTCCTAATTCTCATCCCATTAGTAGGGCCACCGCTACAAGTTTTGCCCTCCTGTACAAATGTTGAGTGGTCACCATTTTACTTCTCCATCTTACACTCTCTAATCTCTCATTTCCCTCTTGTACTATCATTTAAAAAACAAATTAAATAGTTTAAAAACTGCCCTATATTCTACTACTGAAAATCACCACCTGCAATCTGGACCTAAGTATAAGGGCGCGTTTGAGTTCCTCCACGAAAGTTGATTTAATCCCCTTTTCGATAAAGGTCACTTAACTCTATGGTCGAGTCCCTCCCTTTGGTGGGTTGGGAGGAGGGGTCTAATTACTTCACTTTGGGAGTGGGGAGGCGGGAAGGAGGGGGATGGGGGTTTGAGTTCCTTCAAGACACCTGAAGGAATGGATTATAAGTATAGTTGGTTAATTTCTACATATGCTTATGGTTCTTACCCAAACTAACTTAACCTAACCTTTCATGCGTTAACGAATTTCATTCTTACTTAATTTTTTAATGAAATTGGTTACTTTCTAAATAAACTTATGGTTCTTATCCAACCTAACTACAACCTTACTTTGCATGCGTTAACGAATTTCGTTCTTATTTAATTTTGTAATTTACTGTGCGAAGACACCCTCCTTGAGGTGTCGTGGAGGAACTTGACCATTGCTATCGGACTAATTATAACCGTGGAGGAACTCAACACCTCCATCCCCCAAATCACTCAGAGAACTTATAATCCCTTTCTTGAGGTGTCGTGGAGGAACTTGACCATTGCTATCGGACTAATTATAACCGTGGAGGAACTTGACACCCTCGAAGTACAACACGCATAATGCGGGTAAAGCCAAGTGCAGTGCCATGGGAATGGGGTGCAGGCATTCAACGAAAGCTCATTGAACTGAAATATAACAAGCAGGGCAGGGGAAAGGGGTGATAAGTGTCGCTAGGGGAGTACACATGTTCTTAGAGATCTTACAATCATAATATCTGGCCGATCTCTCTGCTGGTATTCAGACTATGTGCTTTTACTCTTTACTTAATTATGTAAATTATTGTTCTATCTGATCATCATGTTTCGTTAGTCCTAATTACCCATTTTGGGCACAAGTTTTTCCACCACTCTGCACACCTGTATTTGTTTATTATTATTAAGGCTTAGAGGCACGTCAAAACAAAAACGTCTTTGGTGCCTTAAAATAATAGTGTATATAGTAAAATTCCTGTAGGGAAAACAATAGAGCTAAAATATCCGCGGGTGTATACACTACATTAAATAGACAAAACAAACATATTAAAGTTATATACATTTATAAAAAATTACAAATAAAAACATAGTAAAATCTTTATAGGGGAAAATAAGTATGGATATTACACCTGCTGGTATATTGCACGTCTGGTACCCAGTAAAGGAAAGATAGGCCAGTACTAATGTACGGGGACGCCCGAACGTACTAATCGTACTTCCTTTCTGTGAAGGTTTTTTCTGTCCCGATGAGATGAGGTGATGGTGATAGAGAGTATGAGGGTGTGGAACCAGTGGAAACACTGAAACCTAGCTTAAGCCTAATTAACCAAGACTTGGTGATCGTTGGGGTAGTTCACCTTTCAGGTAAAATACGAAAGGTACCAGCCGGAAATCGAACCCTGGGCTCGTGTCCAGGTGCACTTACCACTACACCACGAGGCCGGTAATACATTTGCTGAAAACAGCAGATAATTATGTAAAAACTAAATATACATTACAAACTCATTAAATATGCCTAAAATAGTTAGAACTAACCTCAATATGAGGAAATAACCAAGTGAGTCATTCTACAGGGTGATTCGTAATTATTGTATACAGTAAAGTAGTGCAGTGGATTCTATACTGAAAAATATGCTAAAAGTCTTCTAACATCATATTGCCGGGACTGCTTATTTCTCGAGAGACTGACAGGGATAAGTCAGAGACTACCATTATCTCATAGAGTTTTTTTATTGACCTGGGTTGTGGAACATTGCACGATCATAGGGGATGTTTGGAGTGTCCATCATTGTGCTCACAACACATTTCAGCCCTCCTGCTCCACGACTTTTGGGTTCGTTGGAAGAGAGGCGGGATATCCCGGATCATATTTCCAGCAGCCACAATTGCATTTCACAGATGTTCCCTCGTGTTGTGACTTTGGGAGTACACAATTCCCTTCATGTGGCCTCACAACCAGAATTTGCAAGGTGTGAGATCGGGAGATCGGGCTGGCCATGCAACACACCCGTTGCATCCAATACATCGCCTGGGATAGTATTCGGCTAAATGGCGTCTCAATGCACGGTCGTAATGTGTAGGGAATCTATCCTGAATCATACACATGTTCTGCCCCGTTGCCAGTGGAACGTACTCCAGTAGTTGGGGGAGAACGGTCTGCAGAGAATGTAAGTAGTCTTTACCTCGTAGTCATGCAGGCATTTCATACGGCCCAAGAAGAATATCATACCTAAATCTTGTCCAAACGTTGATGGAGGATTAATATTCTACCAAACCCTTCCTTCACCTCTGACAAGACGTGTATGGATCACAACTTGTGAATGTGTGGAATGCCAGGCCTCCACCGTGGTTCGGATTCCACGTTAAACTGTAGGTTCTACATTTCATCTCACAATCACCCTTCCATTACACATTAGAGTAAGTGCGTATAACCAAACGGATAGTAAGACGCGGTGCTAATAATAATAGTAGTAATAATAATAATAATAATAATAATAATAATAATAATAATAATAGCAATTAATATTGCGGATGGACCTCCAAGATGGCATTTTGATTTGTGTCAGTCTAAATATGCTGATTGAGTAGATTGACACTGCCATTTCTGTTAAATGTTGCTTCATCCATTGCCAGTATTATGCTGAGGAGTTGTGGATCTGTGGTGTTGTGGCACAACAGCCACTAGCAGAATGTCCTACGCTGTTCAAAATCGAGAGCTGGATTCAGCTCCTGCACAGATTTCAAACGAAAATAGGTACAGTAGTTTGTCATGTACTGTTCTCCACACGGATCTGTGACAGGCGATGACGTGCGGCTCATCACCATGTATTTGAATCCAGTGAGCGTTCCACAGAATGCAGATTTGCCGTTTCCACTGCAATGGTCCTGCAACATCACTGCCTACCAGCGTTGACCATCACAGGCGCCAAGCGACCTGTTTCCCTCAGGTGGCAATTCAGTGCCACAAATTTCCTTGGATTTGGGTGTCGTTGGACAGTAAAACGTTCAGTTTACGCACAAGGAGAGGTAGCTGAATTTTGTCGTCCATCACCTCAAATATTAATTATATCGGTCAGTTCCTCGTTTGTGTATTGGTACCCCATTTTACTGGTCATTTTTAAACACAGCAAGTAACTGAGTCTGTCGTTACATGTCTCCGGCACTCCGAATTACGCATGTGCAATGCTACCCCAAAATGCTGTCATATCTAGATAAATAAGCGGTCCCGGCAATATGTTGCTATGAAACTTTTAATTTATTTTGCAATGTAGATTCCACTAAACCACCTTATTGCGTGACGAATCATCCTATAAAAGAGTGAAACTTAAATGAATTTAAAAGATTCACCTGGTGTATAAAGTGACCTAAACAAATAACTCCAACCACACTGCCCATGCACTTTCTAAACACCCGGTTGCACCAGCCCGTGGTTAACTTTAAACCAATCATAAAATTTCAGCAGTACCATCCACGCTGTCCACTCTGCATAGTTATAAGTAGTTTCAGCTTTCTCGGTTCTTAGCGACCACATATGCTCGAGAAACCCAATAAAATTTCCAAACCAATCGGCTCAATCAGTAGGTGAGATACAAGAATACAGCTTGCGTTTACTGCTGTTGTGAGGAGGTGTGAAATAAATCTTTGAATGTAAAACGTGCATGTCGTTTTTGTTTTGATTTGTTTTATGACACAACAGAATATTTTGAAATAATTCATAATCTAACATACCTATTTACTTACTATAAAATATATTATCCTGGTATTCAATTATTTCAAGTTTGCGTTGCAAAGCATCGTGCGTCAACATATATTTCTGCTAGCTTGTGAATTGCTGTGCCACTAAAACAGATTATGTTCTTTTTGTGTGTGTGTGTGAACGCGTGGATAAACCGTTTGTGTATATATGCGACTAGCTCAAACTGGTGGCGAGAAGTGGGGCACAAAAAAAAATTAATAAAAAAACTATTGTTAAACCTATCTGATGTATGTTAGCTGGTGAGGGGTTATTTTTAGTTATTATCTTGAACACTTTGATTATTAACGGTTTAATTTAAACGGTAATGATGAAAAGGTGTTTTAATTTAGAGGAAGCTGAACCACATTAGCGGGAAGAGGGGATGGAAAATCTGCTCCCATTGTACCCAAACGAAATTCAAACTTTTACCTCCCCATCACCGACGATAAAGTACAAATTAGAGAGCTGTGTTACCATAAAAATCACTTCAGATAGCTTCTAGAACTGTTTAATATTTATAATTTTCCCTAGCCTCCGGCAGTTAGGGGTTTATGTTGCCATAAAAATCACTTCAGTTAGCTTCTAGAACTATTTCATATTTATAATTTTTTCTAGCCTCCGAAAAGTTGGGGGATGTGCCCACCAACCCCCCCCCTCT
>CABFVZ010000948.1:184166-265477 GCA_902151445.1 Timema monikensis
CCCCCCCCCTCTCCCTCCCCCCCCCCTGAAATTATTGGCTGGCTACGGCCTTGTTTCAATGTCAAAATAACAAAAGCACTTTGAGACTGAGCATATTGTATTTCTTTCTTACACTAAAACATTCAATAAGTTATCATACAAATTACAACGTAACATCCTCCGATTCTATATTGTGAGTAGTGGGGAATGCCAGGCCACCACCGTGGTTCGGATTTCACGTTAAACTGTAGGTCCTTAATTTCATCTCACAATCATTCTACCATTACACATTAGCGTAAGTGCGTATAACCCGAACGGGTAGTAAGACGCGGTGCTAATAATAATAATATATTGTGAGTAACTTCAATTCCTGCACTTTGTTATAAAACTTGCATTCCTCCTTTTATTCGAGTATAGCCAAACAACGCGAGTGAGTGCATCTGCTCACAGACAATATTGAATATTTATACAACAAGACACCATATATAGGGCCTATTGCAAGACACTGATGTTGGTTCCGTCTGGTACAGGGGCAATAGCTATGCATACATTTTCTATTAGTAATAAGACTGCAATGAAGCAAGGACTGGTATGACCGTATGACGTCACAACCACAGAGGAATGTTGGCCAAGTCCACTGTAGGAAGAATTTGCTAGGAATTCGAGCACAGGCACCCCCCACTCTTTGGTTAGTTTTGACCCTGTAACAACCTTGGGAGCCAGACAGCGATACTGACCAGAACAGTGCTGTCACTGTGTTCCTGAAGTTTGTCCCTGAAGTGTTCACCAAGGGACGTCTCGGTGAGAAGGATCTCCGGAGGGCCTCGTAGTATATAGTCTGAGTCTGGCATGGTTTCTGGCGCTTCTGAAACAAACAGGACACGTTTACACTCTTTACGCAAGTAGAGTTGTCTAACTGGCGTCCACCTTGGTTTTTTTTTTAGCACCACGTCTCACTACCCATTCAGTTTATAGACTACGCTTCACAATTACTCTTAATATTTTGTTTTAATTGTTACTTAAACACCAAGGCTATTAACGGTTTAGTTTAAGTAGTTGGGATGAGAAAGATAGTTTAAAGAAAATGTGCCCTCATTAGCGTTGACAGGGGATGGGGAGCCTACAGTGTTAAAATCTCATACAGAAGGCATTCGAACCTCGACAATGGCATAAAGGGCCATACGCGGGATTGGCGTTTAGTCCACTTGTTCATCGATGCGAGCGATGAAGTTCATTTATTGTTAACCAGAGATGGGTAATGGGTTGACCGAAACGATAGTTATTAGAAAGTTAAAAGTTGATCAAACTTCTTACGGACTACGTATTGGGACTGTGTACATCAACTTTTTAATGTGGGTCGAAGAATTTACTACACCACGAATAGGCCTATACATGTCAAACTCTGCACCGCACTCTACCAATAGCTCTCTGTGGCCTTGAAGTCCTTTGAGACAATGCGTTGCGAGATGCTGCACGTGTTGACTGTATTTTGTTTTGTTTATAGTTATCACCGCGTTTTACTATCTCTTCATATATTATGATAATTACTTTAATACGGTAGGGATGAGGAAGGAAGTATTTTAAAGGTAATCTACCCGCATTTGCGTGAAATGAGGGAGGGAAACTTTCGCAGGCCAATCAAACACAAGCGTGACGCCTTAGACCGTTCGGCCACTGAAGCGGGTCTGTTGACTGTATATTTGATGAGCAGTATAGGAGCAACGCACGAATAGATCGATCTCAAAGTAGTTCGAGTAATTTGAGTTGACCTTATAAAATGACGAGAATGTACATATTATTATTTGTCGAGTGAGTTTATTTTCTATGGAATGTTTGATTTGAAACAAGTGTTACGAATCACAGTAGGAACACGTGAACTCCTCCAACGAGAGCTGGAAGTCTTCAGGGATATTTTCCGCAGTTTCCGCTTGAAGCCAGCCATTTAGGTGAAGGAACTGGGTTCAAGGAGGTGGCAGCTAGAGCCTGTTACATGTAAACATAAGGCCATCAAATACTTTTTTGGGGGACGAGTGTGTATAGTTGGAGGTGGGGAGGGGGGTGGAGTAGAAGGGGAAGTTTTGATCAAATACTCAAGCCAACTTTAAAATTATTTTAACTATCTTATAAATGATTTACTGAAAATAAAATCCAAGCAATGGCAATTAGCACTTAAACATATTTGGTCAAAATTTTCCATCATTGAATACAGGTAGAGAAGGAAAGGCTTTTATTATAATATATTTATCTGGTCTTCCGCAGACCCGACGTTAGTAACAAATTCAACAGTCAAGCACTGCAGTAGATATGCGAAAGTAAGAGAGCTGGAATAAGTGTTATTGCATTATTATTATTACTATTATTATTGTTATTATTAGCACCGCATCTTACTACCCGTTCAGGCTAATGTGCTAATGTGCTATGGTAGGGTGATTGTGAGATGAAATGGAGGAGCTACAGTTTAACGTGGAATCCGAACCACGGTGGAGGCCTGGCATTCACAAGTTGTGATTAATACACGTCTTGTCAGAGGTGAAGGAAGGGTTTGGCAATCAGATAAATTTGTGCCGGGACCGAGGATTGAACCCCTGGCCCCCAACACAGAAGTCTGAAACCTTACCCCTAGACCACCAGGGCACGGGTTATTGAATTCTTGGAACTCATTTGATAATTATGTAAATGTCCTTAGAATGAGTTAAATTGAGGCGTAAACTTTTAAATTTAGAATATTTAGTTTATTCCATTTAAAAAAAAATTGGATTATTTTTTAGAAAAAAATATTAGAAAAGTTTCCAAAAGGGAATTTTCCGTTGAAAATTTCCCATCTTACACTGCTCCCAACATAAAAATGTCCACGGAAAAACATGATAGAAAAAGCCTTTTAGAAAATGAAAATTTATCTTGCCGTCGATGAAATATTTATAAATTACTTCTTTTTTTAAATATTGATATCATTTATACAACGTGACCACTCCAAATCACATGACGACTTTTCATTTTTGGAACTATCGGATCTCGTTCTTCCTACCGTGTTCTTACTACTGTATACAAAACAATTTTCAAACTAAGAACCTTATCTGACAGCTAGAAAATTTACTAGATCTACCTTAACGTGATATACGTAAAGCCATTAAATCTGCAGCTATCAATTTTAATATATAGTATCAATACCTTTTCAACAGCACTCATATTGAGTAAAATATTATAAATGTTGAAAGCAAAAAACAATGTATGTTGGAGCACACCCACGGGGGGGCCGGAGGGAGGCTTTGGGGGCTGAATCCCGTCCAGCTTGAAGGTCCTTTCCCAGAAAATCAAGAATAATACAAAAATATGATTAGAACTATGTTCTGTCAAGTAATCAATTATATTATATTTAATATAAAACAAATAATTTTGTGCAGTAATTAAGGCTTTTCAAAGGAATACTTTTTCTGTTGAGTTTTAACTTTACTGCAAATTTGCACTTAAATGAAAACGGAACCTGTGATACCGTAATATTTTCCAACATTATTATTATTATTATTATTATTATTATTATTAGCACCGCGTCTTACTACCCGTTCGGGTTATACGCACTTACGCTAATGTGTAATGGTAGGGTGATTGTGAGATGAAATGAAGGACCTACAGTTTAACGTGGAATCCGAACCACGGTGGCGGCCTGGCATTCCACACATTCACAAGATGTCTTGTCAGAGGTGTAGGAAGGGTTTGGAAATCAGATAAATCTGTGCCGGGACAGAGGATTTTCCAAAAATGGTTAAAGTCTTTCCTCTTTGTACATAAAGTTTCGAGGTGCATATATTAATTGAAATTATTATTTTAGAGCAATTATGTAAACACAATTATATCAGGAAGAGGGTGACAGTTAATATTATTATATTCCCCCACCCCCACCAACTGCAAATCCTGGGTGTGAAGAAGAATACGGACCTGTTAACCAATGGCATACACAGTGACAGAGGGTAGGCCGAGGATCCGATTTTGGTACAAATTAGCTTAAATATTACCATTTGCATCCTTCAAAATAAAAATAAAATCTTGAGGGGGGGGGACCCCGGATAACCACTTTTCGGGGGGCGTCACTGATTCTCTATCTTTATTATCCCCCTACTTCAAATCAAATTTCCAAATATTACAGTAATTGAAATATATAATGATGCAATTATGAAAATTATTATGTAATCTCCCCGGCCTCCAACTCAATATCCTGGATGCGCCTCTGAATGTTTGTTTTTTCTAACAGACTCTTCCTACCAAAATCCTATGGCCTACTATACGTATCTAACCTTTGCTTTCTTGCGTATATCCCGAAATTATATATTCAACAGACTTCTAATTAGTAGCGAAGGAAAACACAACAGAAATAAATGTTCAAATTAAAGATTACAACAACCGCGCGTTTATTGGCTCTAAGTGTAGCCCTACTGAGCATTTCCGATGCTGGCAAGCCTGTAAAGTGTATATCGACCTTGACCACGAGAATGATACTATCTTAAATTAACACAGTATCGCGGCCACAATCCACGTCTAGCTGTGTGTCACGTGATTCTAGAAACTCTCAGCTGGCTCACAGCCACGAAGCGCTCTCTCTACATTGGTGTAGGCACAAGGACTAATTTCAAATCTTTTAGTTCGCGGCACTAACACCGCGAGCGCTAGCAATGTGGTTCTACTTACCAACATCAGAGTGGCGTTTCTATACTTATCCCTTTTCTATGCGCTCTGCTATAGGATTTAGTTTTTATTTTCTTCAGTGTTTTACTAACAACTTACTACCCTTCCGTGCTCTAACGTAGGGCCACCCATAAGCCCGCCGCACATCGGACGCAGCAGAGGAACAGGCAAGGCAGAGGAGACTTTGTAAACCCCACGCTCTTATTAGGAGTGTGCAAACAGTGTTGCCGCACAGAGCCCCATGATTGGAGGGAAACTGCACTTGCACAGGTAAAGGAGGGAAGTGTTTGTTTGCTTCCTGTATAGTTGATCTAGCAAATATTGTCAGAGCGTAAACACAAATAAAATCACATGTGGTTTGATTTATTGAACGAGTGAGCGACTTGTCCTTTTTATCACCACCGATTTACATTTGGCTGTTTGTCTGGGGTGGATATCGCTCACGATAAACTTTGAGCACATTAACTGATTTAATTCAAACTTGGTACAGATTTTTTTGGAACCTGTATGCATATAAAGTTCGTGGGGGAATAAAATTGAAATAAATGTTGGGGAGAAGTCAACCCTTAAATATAAAAAAACTGCTTCTAGTATTAATTATTACATATATTTATCTTTTGAGGCATTTTTTGAAACCTTATACGGCTAAAAATTTGTATAATCTCTAGGCGCAAACTACTATAATAACAATGAACAAAAATTAAGTTTTTAATTAATTTGGGTGGGAGAGAGAAGTGTTGAGGCGAATAACTGGAGGACCCACAAACTAAGTTTGCCTAGGACCCCACGTCTGTTAATGGATGCCCTGATCTAATGTGTGGTGACGAGGAATGGTAGAAACTAAAGGAAATGTACCTAATTATCGTGGAGATAGAGTGGAAAATTGTTTGAAAAATACACCCTTAGTACACCTGGTCGGGATTCGAATTCAGACCTCACCGCAGCTGGCAAATCAAAGAAGACGAGCTTGACTTTTAATCCACGTGCCTAGAGATGTGTGGGACAATAGTAAGCGGCTTAAAATTATCTAATCTAAGGAAATATGATGAAATGGATGAAATATTGTTACTAGATCCGAGCGGTGTTGAAACGGACACGCCTCCCCTCACCTCTCCTCCTCTACCCTCCTTTTATTAAATGGATACCTACTTTATAAACACGCCAATTACATAATCAGTCGACTTAAAAACTAAATTAACCTAAAGCATGGAGTCCAGAACTAGGTCACACACACACACCACCTAGATATAGATGTGTATCAGGACGAACCTACATACGAGTAGTAAATATCTTCGTCAGCCCCACCAAGGCTAGAACTGAGATCCCTCTGACTTGTGACCGCTTAGCCACAAAGAAGTCCGTGAACAAGTAAGTAGTACTGACATTGTAATATAAACCAAGAAAGAAAAAAATGCCTATAGCAGAGACCTAAGAAGAATGTACAAAGTTTGTTGAAAATTCGTCTTATTAGAGATTTATAAGTGTGCAAATGAGAGGAGATGAGTGTAATAAAGTGCAGGAGGAAGAATGGGAGAAGGAAAGAGGAAGAAGGAGGCATTTTACTAAACAGACATGACCACAGGCTGTAAACAGTTAATGATGATGAAAATAAAAAACACTATAAAAGTATATGGATGTAATAAGAGGTATAGTTTGATTTGGTATTTGTCTATATCTGAAATAACAATAATTATTATTTCAAAATTAAAATTAGTTATCATATTACTAAAATAGAATATGTGTTTGTGTCTTTGTTAGTGTGTTAATACTGTTACACTAAAACCAAGAAACCTAGAAAGCTGAAAATTAGCAAACGTGTGCACCTCAGATGTTTTTAATTTCCGATTTTATATCGATCGTGAGCTGTGTGCCTTAATTCTCTCTACCACTGGGTTTTCTAATACCCCCGGTTTGTGATTCTATGAAGGTATTCAATAATTTTCAGGTCATTTTCAGATTAAATGTGTGATATATTAGTTTTAAATAACTGTACCGGTGGGCACATGGTCTAAATGTACTGTTCATTTAATCTGGTTTGCTGGTGATGGGAAGTTAGGGGTTCAGATCCTGTCTGAGTGCACTGGAGGTGATTTTTTTCCTAAACGTCTCCCTTAACACCAATGCAGGTAATTTTCTTTTAAGTTCTGCCTTTATCTTCTCTATCTACATCAGCTTAATTAATATATGTGTTGTCAAAAAGTTTTTAACAATAACAATTTGAGCAATTTTAATTAAATATCACTTTGTATAATATTAAGTTAAAAAAAAGTTCCATTACGTCAGCCCGCGAGCGAGCTATACTGACCAAGTGATCACCGTATGTTGGCGAAGATATTACCAACATTTGCGGATCATGTGATCAGCACAACTAATACTCCGCCCGTTATTCTCATTTTTCTAGACCGGAACTGCTCTTTATTCAAGTAACTCTCCATTTATCTTCACGAGGTGGTCTGACCCCGTTCCAGATCCACTGCTTCATAATAATTTGGAAGGACTGGGGATCGAACCAGGAACTCCTGGATCTTTAGCCAGAAGCTTTACCCACTAGAGCATATAAACGATCAATTTTAAGTTATATTTTGGTCATTCTTTTTAATATTTAAAGTAAGAAAACACAGAGCACGTGTTGGATGAATTTCAACATACTATAAAATTCAAGGTTGTCTTTAGTCAAACCAGTCCCACACCCACTGATAACATTGTATTGACTTAGAAACCTCTCTACATCAACACTACTCACAGGTGTCTTTAATGCTGTTTGTCTGAATACAGGTTTTAGAAGTATTGATTGATATGGACAATAGCAACTGAACTTAATCGATCTTTTTTCCTCCTTGTATCTGCTCACAAAGTTGACGGTAAAACTACCGATACTCATCACAAAATAAATGACTTTTTTTGTGTTTGAGCACAAAATCCGTAGATTTATTGCGGGAGCAGTTTTATTTAGCGGATTCAACACATATGTGCAAATGACAGCATTTTAAATGTAGCATTAGAAACTTAAAAAACCTTAATTTCAAAGATGGGCGTAAGGTGAAAATTATCTCCGGGGGGTGGGTTGAAGGGGGCATGGGGGTATATTTAGTGTAAAGAACCTTTCCAAAATTTTACCGAAAACACTATCAAAATTGTACCGGTTGTACGGTTTGAAAGACAACATACACACTACACATACCAGTTATGACTTGACATTACATATTTAATATTTTGCTATAATACATAAAATGTGATGGATCAAAAACATTACATTTTGAGTCAATTAAAAAAAAGTCAAATTTATTATCATCACAAGATGAAATATATCCTCCTTGGACTCAATGAAAATCTGGTTATAATTCATCTGTGTCCACTTAGATTTATCTGTGAACACTGGGAAAGGAAGGTAATGCTGGTGAGGCCATATTGTGCCATGGTGGCGCGCAGGTAGATTTTCAATGTCCAAGATGACCTTTCAGGTGAAGCAGTAGAAATAGGAAGACTCAACAAAGTTAGAGGTATCCTCACATTTTGATAAAATGTTTCCACCTACACTGCAAAAATGCTTCTATTGCAGTGCTCGACATGTCTTTTAGATTTACACGGCTCCACTTCTTCTTCCATAGTTGAAATTCTGCGAAGAACATCCGGATGTGTAAAAAGTTATTTGTAGAAATCTACACACACTTGCAAGTTTTAACACTTTCATCATCTGCAAGATGTTTAGGGATCACTTTGTGGTAGTTTGAGAGAAGCTGGTTGTGGTTTCGGAAGTGTCCTTTAATTGCACTGTTAAATTACCATGGTATGAATATTTCCCTCATGTAGCAACACTGTAGACTTGACGTTGGAACGTTTTCCCTGTGGACCTGACGTATGTTGATCTGAGAATTGTAATAGTGCTGCCCACATCTAACGCCAGTCTTAATGGTGTTCCATAAAGTGCCTAAAATTCTTCTTCAGAATTATTACGTTGCAGTTCTAAAACTTACAAAACTGTATAGACATGAGAGCAGGCATCAGAAAGATCAATCTATACTTTATGAAATGCCTTTGATTATATTTATATATTATAGATATGATTAATGTTGCCATTATTTAGAGGGGGGTGTTTCAACCCCCTGACCTCCCCCGTACGCCCATGATTTCAAAGATAAGGTTTAAGAGACCGCTAACTTTTCGGGAGAAATAAAGGGTATTTGCAATGTATAGCTTATGTCAATAAACCTATTATTATTTTTGAATAGCAGCCAACAGGACCAACATCTATTGCGACCAGTAATAATTATGTCATTAATGAAGTCATTGTCACTGATAACTACGGATCGAGTACATCAGGCTCAGAGGGAGCGGCTAAGTATTCACAGTCTAGTATTTAATGTTGCCGCATGTGTACTGTATGGTTAGTGGTGTTTTAAAACGACGCCACAGCTAAAGAAAAGTGCTTACCGTGTTCGATATAAGTGCAACAGCTTAAGTGCTCTAGGAGTAATACCTATATTAATAATTCAGTTATAGCTTATGTGTATTAACATATTAATACTTCGATTCAAAATATGTTTTACAACAAAATTGATTGAACGTTTTTCAGCCAAATAATTTTAATGAAAAATACACTTTATTTAGATTTAACTTTTAAAAATGTGATTTGCTGGATATAGAGATGATCTGGTTTAAAAGTATCGGATTAAAATATTCTAAGTCAAGCAGGTGTACCAGAATTAACCTAATGATCATGTTAAAATAACTACCCAGTGATCTTATTTTAGGGGCAGTAGGGCGCTAATGTAGGGGGATTGAGGAGAAAACATTATCTGGTTATCTATCGATCTTACTATATCGGGTTCTTCGAAAGTTACACTTATTTAAGAATAAAGAAAGAATAAGGTTACTTTCAAAGAAATGCACGATTATGGATAGAGGATGTAAAACTATTACCAATGAACATTTTTAGAGGGACTGCAACTATATTCTTCAGAAGAGATTGTATAACATGAAGTTGGGGTAGGAATAAAAACAGTACGCCGTGCTGGAACTCAAAACTGACTTACTGGAGGCAGGGTCTGGGGTTCTAATAACTCACTTGATTGTGCAAATCAATCGTTAAGCTGACACTCTTATGAGTAGTACTCATCAAAGACGTTATCTGGGCTGCTATCAGTAAATAAAGTACCCACGCAGTTTGATACATTATATAATGAACATGCTCAAAGAGTTCTGAAGCACATTGAGCAAATTTCTAGATAAAATGGGTTTTCTGGATTGATTTACGAAAACCAAAACTAATATCTTAAAAGATATCGCACACACTTTAGCATAAATATAATTGTTGTTTGTTTCTTTACGTAAAGTACCCTCGTTTTAAAGTTTATGCGTTTATATCTGCCCTGACTTTGGTATTTCTACCCGTCCGAACTATTGGCATATTTACAATAAGGATATAGGGAGCATGGCGGGGATGGGAGCGGGTGTTTAGAAGAAGTTTACCCCAATTTCGTGGAGGGGAAGTTGGGTAAACCAAATAGGATATTACTATCACGTCAATACATCTGGTCGGGATTTGAGCCTTGGACTCATGCTTGGACTTCTCATCATCAGGCAAAAAAGACAAGACAAGAATAATGCCTTTGTCCACGTGCCCACCGATGCGGGCAGGAAACAAAATAGTATGATTATATCTTAATATTTACTGACATTCATTGTTCTATTGAGGCTTATAGTTACTTACAATGTTTCTAACCTCAATATAGTCACACTGTTGATCACACGGTCCAAGGAATTAGGTTTGATATAGACTGGATTGCCAATAAATGGGGAGGTGGAGGTTCAAATCTTGCCACCTATTATCTATCCAAAATTAATCTCCTTGCAGTTTAGTTTATTCTGAATGGTTCCAGCATGGACGAGTCATATAACTTAGTAGAATATATATTTTTATATGGTAGTACCAAAACAAAAAATACTATTGTACTTTCTCTTCTCTACCTCCAACTACAAAACCACTCTCCTTGCCTTCCTGAATTCCTGCGCAGTAGCGTTAGTAAGTGTGACCAAACTATTAAGTTTCAACTATGCCTATGGGGAAAAAAACAGCTTTACACATCTTGTTCAACTAGTTAAGGTTTCCAATTAAATTATAATCATTTGTATTAGTATTTTTTTCGTGTCTCATACATTACTTACTACCTGTCAGGGCAGATCCGCATTTTATATTAACGAAGTAGTAATAAGAAAGGTAGAATTTCTAGAATGTGTAACAGCAGTTGCGTGGAGGAAATGTGGGAAACCTTGAGAGTAAAACAAACCTCAGTGCACTTAGCTGAGATTTGAGTCCTGACCTTACCGCCACCGGTAAACCAAACAAGCCGAGACTGACGCCTTTATATTAATGCTTATTGGTGTAGGTACCGGTTGTATTATATGGTGAAATTGTACAAATGTATGGATTCTAGGACAAAGAAGTTTATCATTAGTTTTCAAATTAATTTTTTACGGTAATTTTAAAGAACTAAATACGTTAAATTCGTGAACTAGCATGATTAAATATCAACTACTCGTTAAAAAATAAGCTTATCTCTTCAAGATATTATAGCCGAAAATTTTGAAGTTTTTTGTGTCATAAAATATGTGAGGGGAGGTCAACGGTTGGTTTGTGCAATCTCTAACAACAGATAGGTCCTAAAAGGTTTGATCGGCCTTATCACGCACTCTAAAAAACTTGATTGACCTGTCTGGCGTTTTCAAGAGTTCAAAAGTTGGTTTGTGCATTGTGTCCTTTATCGCTGGTTACGTAACCAACTAAATTTTGATAATTAATGGTCCCCCTTCCCTTCATCACCCCTCTCCGGGTGCTCTGTTATCTGTCGGGGACACGCTCTGTCTCCGTGGTGAGTTCAAAAGTTGGTTTGTGCATTGTTATGTTCAATATTTGAACAAGTTTGGACCTTTTAGTTATCTGTGACTAAATGGTCTCACTATTTTATTTATTTATACTTTACAAATTTCAGCTTTCCGTTTTATGATTCGAGAGCTACTTATGCTAATATTATAAGAGGTTGAGTAGTAAAAATATTAAGACTTAATAATAAAACTTATTTCAGATAGCCTACTGTTATTGTTACAGTTTTGTATAGACATTTAGTGCTAAGTTTAAAAAAAAAGGTTGCTCATCTGCTGAGTAATTTATCTACGATTGCCCCAAATTGCAGCTTTTAAGCTCACCGGAAAGTATGAAAAATCTTCTACAAACTAGCATACATACTTACATACATACACACACAGATATACATACACATATACATATATACATACATACATACATACATTCACACATACATACTTACATACATACATACATACATACATACATACATACATACATACATACATACATACATACATACATACATTCACACACATGCGCGTGCGCGTGAGATTAGGAATATATATAAATGAATACATAATTATGTATATATCTATTTATATGTGTGTGTTTGTGTGTATGACCCTTTCATACATTCTATACATACCTTATTACATCTATCTACTTAGCTAAACATCATGTGCTCATTTCCCGGTACTACAAAATAAAACTAATGCGGCTCTCAGCCGGGGGACTGGGTCCTGTGTCTGGATATTTTCTCTCCGTGTTTATCCTCCCACCACCCGCCCGAGATATCCTTGTATTAACTCGCACAAATGTGGTAGGATGGAGAAAGGTGAATTTAGATGAAGTGTACGTTCGGTTACATTGATGAAAAGTGATAAACTTTAAAAAAAAACTCAGTACACCTCGCCGGGATTCAAACTCTGGCCTCTGCCATCATTCTACAAAAACAACCAATTGATGTATTTTCATATGCGACCAGTGGTTAGGGCGTAACTCTATCGCCTACAGCAGCCAAAACTGTATTCATTTCACGAATAGCAGTAGGTTTGATATGTTTCTCATTTGTACTATATCTCCAACACATGCTCTCAGTAGCACTTGTATTTACTGATATTTGGGTCTTATGGTTACTTTTCCAGCACGGCCGGAAAAAATATCTTCGATATAATTGGGGCTTCCTCCTTTCACAGTGATGAGTATGGGGCTGTGTGATGGGGCTCTTCGTTATAGAACTTAGTTCGTAAGACGTGTTTTAATATAATCATTCAGTTGAAAAAATCCACTGTAAATACTGTATTATAATTTTTGTTGGATGGCAATGTAAAGTGTGAACTGTGTTCTTTTCATTGTAGAAACCATTTGTGTATGTTCACTTTATATGTTTCTATCTACCTTCTTCCAAATATATATTTTAAACTACCTCAAAAAGCGAAAAGAGGTTTTTCTCAAAGAGCTAGTAACACTTAGCCTGCTCTAGGAGTCACGTACTCTAAAGGCTTCAGGCTCGCAATATATTGGGTTTCAATAGGCGGAAGGAAAAGATCCAGGCTTTAATCTCGGCCGCGTGCATAGTGGTAGGTATTTTACACATGTGATATAGCACTGTGGTTTTCTCTTTCAACGTTAATGTTGCTGCACTTCCTCTAAAAAACATAATAATCCTTGTGTTTAACGTAACAAAGGTGGTCAGATAAAGAAGGATTTTATCCACATTGGTGGGCATAAAGAATAAATGTTTAGTTTATCTAGTCTGGCTTGTCAATGACGTAGAGGTCGGGGTTTTAATTCTGGGGTGGTAGTTAGAGAGTAGTTCTACATAAATGGTTTCCCACTATTCTTAAACACAAATGAAGGTACATTTCATCTAAATTCTACCTTATTTATCCATACGTCATAATTAGTGAGATTAAAGTACGTATAGCACGTATGGGTAGTAATACACGCTGGAAAAAAAGAAGAAAGAATTTTCTAACGGTGATTTGACTAAATTTCTGCTGGTATTTGCGTTTCTCGTTTCTTCTAACAAACACATACACGCATGCGCGGATCCACTCAGAATATCTTTGCTTGAAGGCACTCTAGTCCCAAGTGTCTCGTAACAGGTCTAGATTTTGGTGCTCTACGAGGGGGGAAGGGGAAGGTCCAACTTTGGACTCAAGATAGGGGGCAGGGTATAATTGGGTGGTGATGCTTTGATCACCGACACAGAAGCTATCATCATTGTATCAAGAGTGGACATTCTACTCTAGTTACACCTCCGCTACAAACAGCCTTCTCTACATTCTATAAGGTAGGTAAAAGATTAATGTTTTATTATTTGTATTACTTTATAATTGTCAAGGGCATCACAGAGTATTTAGGGGGCCTGGAGAAATGCAATTTTGTCCCCCGCCCTTCAACACCAAAATATTTCCATTAATTTCTGTGATTTATTGATTTTAATTAACATAGTATTTAAACTGTGCACGAAAAAAAAAAATAGTTTCGTTCAATTACCAAGAGACACCTAACGGAGCACTTCGACGCGTTGCAGACGTCCAGAATTATCGCGTTATTTAATAAATAGTTAGATATTTCAAAATATGTTTCATGCCAAAATGTAGGTGAAAGCCGAAAGGTAATTAACATGTCCTTTTGGGTTTGAAAACCTTATATTCTAAGGTTTATATAAGTATAATATATATGATTAAATAATTAAAAGGTAAAACTAGATAATTTTCAAAGATTTTTCACACAAAATCACTGTTCTGATATCATAGTAAATAGTTATAAACATGGATCCAACCTTACTCAAACTAGTAAAGTAATTTTTAACAAGGCCAGAACAACATATTTTAAGATGATTGAGGATTGGTTTAATGTTTTGGAGCTTCAGTACTGACACTTCCACAAGACATTCCCTTAATCTACATTATTCTTATTGGTGACAATATTGACCACCTTTAAAATAATAGGTGTCAGAACATTATATACTCGTATATATTAGAGATGGGTAAGATCCTACATTTCTCGAATTCAAATCTTAAATTACCTTTTGAATCTCATATTCAAATTTGAATATTTAAAACTTTACAATTTTTAGGATTTTTATTTTAGCAACGCATCTTACTACCTGTAGGGTTATACGTTCATGTATTAAAGACGCTAATGGTTTTAGGGTTGAAAAAAAATTAAATTTTGAGGAAGTATACCCACATTTGTCATGGAGTGGAACATAATTTTTGGAAAAACCACCGTCAGCACACCAGATCGAGATTATAGCCTGGATAATCCCGTCATCGGCAGTCTAGTCTAACGCCTTACACCATGAGGCCCCCCAAGCGGGTCATTTTTAGTTAAAGTGAAAATATTTAAAATATAATTTAAAAAAAGTTGTTTAAGGCTCGGTGCCACTGATGAACTATATTTTATTCGTCATGTTTGTCACAATATTACAAACAACAACAAAAAACACCTTTTATGTAAATTAATTTTATCAATTCAGTTGTGTCCTTTTCTGTGATTTTGATACTCTTCCAACTGCACAAGTCTATATAATTTTCTTTACCAATTACTTAAAATTGTTATTTGAAGTTTGAAGTCAATAATAACTGTATTCGAGAATATTTTTAGATTCCTATGAATCTCGAATCTCTCGAATACCTTAGGATTCAAGGGATTCAAAGAATTAAGGATTTGAGCGTCACATCTCTAATATAACGGTATATAAAATCTAAATATACATACACAAAACTACAGCAAAAAAAATGTATACATACAAGTATCTCTCTCTCTCTCTCTCTCTCTCTCTCTCTCTCTCTATATATATATATATATATATATATATATATATATATATATATATAACTCTCGCAAAAAATAAATATATACTAATATATATACAAAATCTCTCGCAAAAAAATACATATACATTATATATATATATATATATCGCTATAGATGTGGTTGCCAAGAGATATTTGGGTGATTAAGGATCTTTTGAAGCGGGAGTCAATCTGTCTTATTTGGATTTTTATCTAGATAGGCCTGCTCATTACATAGTTTGCCAAGTGATACAAGTAAGTCTATCGAGATACAGAGAAAAAAAAATCTAGATTTTGACGAAAATTTATATTTTATGTGTCCGATTCCGAACAGAGTCTATTTATTTTCTTGAATGTTGTTTCTTACTAAATCAAGGCAATTAAAAAAGTTTATAACATTATGGTACCATCAGCACCATTGTGTATAGGTCTAGGCCAATTTATTTTTCCGGAAATGGCGAGGAAGAATTTTATGCCTATGGTAATATGTAACAGTGTTGTTTTTATTAAATTGTTTTTTCAGTCTGAATGTCCTGATGGGGATACCTTTACTCAAAAATTATAACTTTCTCATCCTTACCGCATTAATTAATATACATCTCTAGCATAGGGCGTTAGGTGAGGGGATTTTCTTAGCCACATCTTACGACCCATCTGGGCCATACGCATTTTAATCACATTAAGAGAGTATGGAAGACGTAGTCGGAATTTAGAGGAAATGTACCCATATTTGCCAGGAGGGAGAGTGTAAAACCATAGAGGAAAAATCACCCTCCTTATATTCGACTAGGATTGGAACCCCAACCTTCTCGTCCTGGAAAATCAGACTAGATAAGATTGATGTTTATTTCGTTATCCCACCGATTCATGTTTGGAAGTGTTTTTTCGAGTTTATCACGCTAACGCTGACTTTTTTCTGTCGGATAGTTCTAGTAAAGTAATAATAATAAACAGTACTTCTCATACTGCACTTGATCCGTTGGGTTTTGTTTTATGTGATCAGCACCCAAGTGCAGGAATGCCGCTGAGACAAGTGACAGAAGTGGCGGCGCCTTCCTTTGACGGAAGTAGCGGCGACGCGGAGGCAGGGTTGGCTTCAATAGAAGTTGGAGGGGGGGAGCGGTTAGTCCAGAATGGACCGGATCCCCTCCTTGTCCCACGTTTGGCCCTGGGGAGGTACCTGCTCCAGAAACTGCAACTACACGGTGACAAAGACTTTCTGGTAAGATGGGGGTGGTTAGCCATTTTACTTGTAGAATTATGAGAGAAGTATTAACATATCGGATTTTGATCTGGAAGGCAATTTAAGTACCTACGTTTATTTCCTATCCTCTCTTCGGGAGGATTCTAAATTTATTTAAAAAATCTATATTTCTCATACTACTCCTTGCTTAAGTCACTGATAGAAAATACTAATAGAAAGAAAGAAAAAAAAGTCACTTATAGAGGGTTTTTACATCTAAGTATTAAACAAAAACACATATACATCAAACACAAGCACACACACACACACACACACACACATATATATATATATATGTTTATATATAAACCTCGTTTTTAAATGATAGGTTGATCTACGTGTTTTGGACAAGTTTTTGATGTAACCCAAAAATGTTCTACTATAAAATCTATAAACGTATCCTCTCCTAGTTGGAAAATAAATGTACTGTCTGAGGCTGGGTTGCTGGGTTAGTCCTAAAATTAATGTATTAAATGCTCATATTAATAGTTAACTACGATAATAGCACAAACAAATAATACGAATATTTATATAGACGACTGAAACACAATTTTACCTTGGACAGCATTGCGTCTGCTTAATCTTAGCCATAGTAAATTATTTCAACTTTTGACAAACTACAACAATCTCCAGTTAAATTGTGAAATATCGAAATGTGTAATTGAGGTCATTAAAAAAAATGCTGGTAGGCCTGCCTACATAGTCGCACTCCTAAGCAACATTCTCACAATGCAAATACCACTCACCATATAGGCAACCAACCACTCAGCCATGCAAGTTGAGTTGTCTAGCTTACAGGCTGTCAAAAACCTTGGTGTGGAACATAAAGGCTTAAAATAAAGGACATATATAATCTCGTTTGTAAGTCTTTTAAAGATACAATCAATCGGTTCATAAAGTGGATTTTTTAACTCTTAAACATAAATTATCTGGAGTTCGAACCAGTGACCATAAACAATAGAGCAGGGTAAGTTACTGATTATGCACGAAACAATTCGACTGTACTGACAGTTCTCACACATCTTGGACTGTACTGATAGTTCACGAAGTCCTTGGACTGTGCTGACAGTACTGGCAGCTCTTGGACTGTAGGATACTGATACTATTCCCAACTTTTGTACTGTGCTAACAGTGCATGCAGTGCTTGGACTGTGCTGATAGTTCCCACAATTCTTGGACTGTACTATTATTATTAGCACCGCGTCTTACTACCCATTCGGGTTATACGCACTTGGACTGTACTGATGGTGACTCATTGTGTATATATATCTTCAGATCCACGCAGTGACAGGTGAGAGATGGACGTTCTCAGACGTCCTTCGGAAGAGTACGAGCGTAGCCGAATCCCTCCGAGCCCTGGGACTGATGACGGGTGAGGTGGTCGGGATGTTCACTGGGAACTGCATGGAGTTCTTTCTACCCATCTTGGGGGCCTATTACTTGGGGGCATCTATCGCCACTTTCAGCCCCACCTCCACCGTCAGTAAGTGTGATATACAGGGCCACACAATAAAAAGAGCTCTGAATAATGATTCAATTCCTGCATTAAAACGCTCCAGTAAAAATTCTCGACGATGCTCGGTATGAATACGTTTTTCTCAGTTATGTCCCAAACACCAATTTTTAAAATTCGAACCTAAAGGCGCTCTTCATCAGATGAGCTTCATTTTCACATTTAATTTGATAAAAACAATATTTAAAATATATAATAAAAACTGACAATGCACACTATTACACAGTTTATAACGTGACTTTGAAATAATTATATTATACCTGTATTTTATATAAATCTATATTAATTTGAAATTTTTAGAAAATGATTGTAAATATTTAGTTTTAAATGATAAATAATGCGGTATGCTTGTTTTTCCGAGACAAATTAATTAAATGGTGGTTTACCAGTAACAGACTTTTGGACATTTTATTCCAGACTATTAATTACTTTCTAAATCTCAGGTCTGAATATATTTTAGAATCCTAGAAACTTCTTAAAAATTTAAGAGGTACAAATATATAGTTTCTAGGTGTATTTATAATTGTCGCATTCGATTGTCTGTGACGTAGGTGAGCTCCTACACGCCATGAACATCTCCAAGCCTCGCATCATCTTCTGCTCGACGGATTGCGTGGAGACCCTGGAGAAGGTAGTGGGGCAGCTGCCCTTTTTGCAGACGGTGGTGGTGTTGGGCGCTACGACGTCCCCCAGACACGTCCCATTCCACTCCCTCATCCAGCACGAGCCAGCAAACTTTAATTCTGTGGACGTGGACCCCGAGCAGCACATCGCTGCCATACTGTGTTCCAGTGGCACCACGGGGCTCCCCAAGGGAGTCATGCTCACTGCCACAAACGTCATCACGTGCATGGAGGGACTAATGTGAGTCCACCCGGGGTTATTGGAGTGTATGAGGTATTTTGTGGCACTGGGTTCTTCAGCTTATGCGTACACTTAAGACAAGTGAGGCACTGGGCTCTTCATCGTCTGAAGACACTTGAGACAACACACAGATTGAATTTAACGTGGATTTATTTAATTTAAATTTACAAATTCACTAACTACAATAACACTATATATCACAATGATTGAATTCAACAATAATTTATTTTACTAGACCCATCAATACACACATAATTAGCTTTAATTATTGATTCATAAAATCTAGATAACAACACATTTAATCGATTCAAGCATAGATTTACTTTAAATAAATATTTATTTACAAACATCATTACCTTCATTTATTAATTCACACTGATTGGCATTAATTTAACTCAACTAGTATTTAACATGAATTGTTACACACACATCATTAGCTAATTATTAATCTAGCTTACTTACATCTACGGGTCTTTTAACTACCGGATATGTATTTATTTGGAATGTCTATTTAATATTTTCCTAAAAACCTCTAGAGTAATGAAAGCGTATCATTAATAATATGGATTCATATAATATAGATTCCATTGTTATTATTACCTACATACACACATCCATATACCCAATCATACCGTTCCCTTACGGGGTAGGCAAGAAAATATGCAAATATCTTAAAAATCAACAACTCCATACTTATTCCATCCTCACTAACTTTATCCACACTTCCCTTTCCTAGCAGACTCCCTTTGCTTCAACAGCATCCATACACCAAGCCATGTATGCTCTTTTATTGTTAAAACTATTAATGTTTCTCTTTTTCCCACGTTAGTGTACAATAGTTAGCCACACAGCCTACTCCTTCCTTGTGATCCACACAGTCTTACATAATATATTTTGCTTCGTCACTCGATCTACATTCATCCTCTCAACATGCCCGAACCAACGTAAGAAGCTTATTTCACATTGAACTATTGGATTCACTTTCAAACCACACTCCTTCAGCATCCATTCATAACTGACTCTGTTCATACAAGTTTTTCCACATACATTTATTAGATATCTCATTTCAACCGCATTCACCTTTCTCTTATGTTTCTCCTGACAAACCAACGCTTCACATCCATAAAACAATATTGACGTTAACACACTTTTCCATATATCTATAACTCATTCGATAGTATTTAATTATTTGCAGTAGTATACATACATTCAACTATTCTCCGAGATGCGTTCATTCGTCTGTCGAGTTCACCATCTACCCTACCATGTTTACAGAACATTCTGGATAGATACACGATCTTATTCAATTGTTCTAACAGTTTTATATTTATACTAAGCTTACAATCATTTCCTGAACCATCCTTATTATAAGCTATCGCCTTAGTTTTGGAGACATTTACACGAAGCTCCATTCTGCATGTCGCCATATTAAAACGATTTCATGTATTCCGAGACTAATTTTCACTATTATCCAAAAACCCTAACGCGCACTTTTTATCTATCATACATCACTATAATTGCATCTATTAACCACGCATCCACACCATATTCTCTCAGAGCATTTCATAACATACTCCTTTCTTTTCACCCGATCTTACGCTTTTTATATATCAACGAATGCACATAAAACTTTATTTATTACTGCCATATATTTCTAAATCACAAGGTAAATGCAAATATCTGGTCCATGTAACCTCTACCTTGCATTAAACCATATTGCACACCCCAAATCTTGTTTGGAATTTTTTTCACACATCCTCTCAGTTGAAAATCTTCCAAAAACTTTACCTGGAATATTCAACAAACTAATTGCCCTATGATTATTACTTTCATTCTTACTGTCTTTGTCTTTGTAAAAAGAAACAAAAACAGCACTCTTCCAGTCATTAGTAACATTCAAAAACCCAGCACACTCATTGAACAACTCACACGATCTGGCTAGTAATATCGTGCCCCCACACAAAAGCATTTCACTTGTGATCCCATCTACGCCAGCAGCTTTGCCAATTTTTAATAATTTTATAGCTTTTAACAGCCCAGCCTCGTATATTCTTTCACTCATCATAACATTTTCCAATAAATTGAACGAAGATTTACTTGAAGGAAAATCTTTTCACGATACCATGTTCATTATTAGGTCACTTTAAAAAAATATCTGCATTTCACACAGAGATCACAATTTACTAGAGTATATTTCTCAAAAATATATTACACTCTAAAGAAATCTCCCATGGAGCATAGCTTTAGACATAAGGAGGTGGTGGATGTCTAAAACACGGAATAAGTGGGATGGGCAAATCAACTGTACAATTCTTAAGGTCATAGTCAGACTTAGTACGCCTCAATTGTGGTGCTATACTAAATACAAGATGACACCTATCTAAACTCGAATAGAATGGGCCAGTTTCTTAAATGAAATTGACCCATTCCATTCTGGTCCAGGTAGGTATCGTCTTGTATTTAGTGTAGCACCGCACTTGAGGCGTGCTAAGTCTGACTATGAAACTAGCCCTAGACTTGCTTGCCTATGTTAAATATGATCTCTGTTATAGCTTGCCCAAATTGCTCCTAGGCCTGTGTGTAGTAGAAATGTGCACGTGTGTTTTGTTTTATTTAGTTTAACATCCTAGCTCAGGTGGTAGCACTTGTGTCTAAGGATGTAAGTGTCTTGGGCTCAATCACCGACATGATTAAAAGATGATCATAGTAAGATTTGTGGCTTTAACTTTCACAGTGATAGTTTAACGACAGGAAGACTGGGTGTTGTGTTTGTTCAAAAAATTTAATTACTTTATAATTCATGTGGTGAGAAATCAATCGGTTCATAAAGGGCATGCAGATATCCCAAATAAACAAATACAAAATAAAAAGTCTCTATATATATATTTTCCCAGGAGTCCTGTGTTTGGTGACTTGAATGCCAGCCAGACCCATCTCGGAGTGCTACCCCTTTTCCACTCCTACGGGTACCTTGCTCAGCTGGCGTCTTTGTCCATTGGGTTCACAACCATCCTCATGCCGAGGTTCAACGAAGATCTGTTCCTCCGTTCAATCCAGACCTACAAGGTATGGACCGGACCGTTCAAGTTAGTTATTTCGTACGCCATATCTCACTACCAGTCAGGACTCAGGCCCGGATTAAGGCATGTGCCAAGTGTGTCACGCACAGGGGCCTCCAAGGTTAGGGGCCCCCACCCACTTGGCAAATAAATCAATTTGACTTTTAATTTATTTTGCGATATTATAATATTTCAATATTTTATGTTTTTTCATAAAATGTATCCCAAACTAATCTAGAAATTCCCAAATTGAAGGGCACTGGTAGCCTGGTAGACCTATTACGTGGAGTCCGACAGTCCGTGCTTAAAAATTAACGCAACCTTTGCTTTTGGCAAACCGGAAATATTACATATCTGCAGATGGTACCGTTGACTTTTGACCGAAAAATAAACATTGATTTTCTATTGACAATAATTTCTGAGGTAAAATAGTAAAATTATGAATATTGAAGAGTTGTCTAAATGCGACGTGAGAAATCACATATTTTTTTTAATGATAACATACTTTTTACTATACTAATACTTTTACTATTGTATCTGCAGATGGCGTAATACATAAAATTCAATTACACTGAAAGAGTCTATAATTATATATTGTCCAGTATTATTATATTACTAGCTATTAAATTATAGTACTATGATCCACTCAGCATATAATACATATAATAGAATGTATAGTTTAATAGCTACTATAGTATAATAACTAACATGTTAATAACAAAACTCACGGTACTCATCATAATTGCTTCGCGTTTCTAAAAATAAAGTTTGTTTCTAAATAAAAGTATCCATGTATGATGTATATGTGAGATTCATAATCATTCATTGGGGAACTAACTTTTAAGGGCCCCAAGTTCTACTTCGCACAGGGCCCCCAAAAGTATTAATCCCAGCCTGTCCGGACTATCTATTACATGTCAACTAGTGATACTCAAAAAGGTTTCCGTGGACCCCTCCCCTGTTGTTCCACGATGGTCTCCTAGGAGTTCCGTGGTCCATATATGGTGAAAATATGTAGAGGTTATTAATTTAATCCCTAAGCAGATCTTTTGTATCCAAAAATTGCATTGTTTTGATTAATTTTGTATCAATGATACGCCAGTTAATTTGTAATCACAAATAAAGATGTGAAAAAAGTATCGATACTTAACTAATATCGATATTATCCTTTCGATACTAGTATTTTTTTACTTGATACTTTTTTCCTATACTTTTACTGATATTAGTACTCACACTCCGGTATCGGATCGGTATCAAAAGAAACAACTTTTTTTTTATCTTCCCTCATGCTGGGAATGTTTACTATAGTGAAGAACAAATGACACTATCGAAGCAACTCTGGCATTCAATCTCTTTTAGCACGTCATAATAACATGGATGATCTTTCATCTTTGTTCAAGTTGGTCCCACACTATTCGCGAATGTTAACGAATGTACGTGTATCGGGTGACCGAGTAGTGTGGGAGGTACACGAACGGTAAATGTTCAGTCGAATATTCGGCATTCGAGAGGTTTCGCCTTGGGAGCGGTCTCTTGACACGAATCAAAGGAAACGAATGTTCGCCAGTGGAGTCTCGGTGAACATTCTAAACGCTCCTACACCACACTTCAGTCGTTAGTGCCGTCTGGTTGCGTACACTCTGGGCAATGTACTAGTTCTATCATATTGTTGTGTCTATTGTAGAATTGTCAGATTCATTCACTTATTGCTTAACTATAAAATATATTATGTTGTAGTGTATCATGTAATGTAACATTGAATAATAGTTTTATTTAATAATCTGGTAATTGTTTTGGTAACACTAAATAGCTATGCTTTGGTCCTTACCGTGTTCCACTCTTGTTGAGACCATCCACCACATACTTTTTCTCTCTGTTTTCTGTGCTTACTACGCTACAATAACAATTCACTCTATTGTAGAACCGCAGCAGCAACAGAAGTGATGTCATCACTTGCGTGATCCAAAGTGAATGATTTGTTCGAATATTCGGGGTAGACATTTGCGAGAGATGTATGAGGTCCATAGAAGGCGAATATTCATGAAGGTTTTACTACAGAATAATAGTGACGAATGTAGGCAAATATTCGACCAAAACACTCGTCCGCTTTCGCGAATAGTGTGAGACCGACTTTATCAATACAGCCTGATACCTGATTGTCGAGTGGCAACCAGTCTATTACCCGTTTATCAATGCACATGGTCATCACAAACTAAACAAAAGAAGCTTTTGTAGTTAATTCAAAAGTACCCCAAACAGACGAAGCAGAAAAGTTTATATGCGTTTCAATACCGATACTTTTCTTTCGATACTAGTACGGTATTGATACTTTTCTTCCAATACTTTTAATGAGTACAGTATTGATACTTTCTTTCGATATCACATCCCTAATCACAAAATATTTTCTTTAATTTAACTACGTCCTCTACTAAGGATTTCTTCAACTCATAGCGCCTGAACTTGAGAATGTTTTACATCAAGGAGACCACAAAATATAGGGGTGCTGGTCTGGTAAACAAATTGAGAAAAAAAAAAAATTCCACTCATGGGGTAAAGATGAGGAACGTAGTATGCTTTAAGAGGGAGATTGAAACATTTAGCTAGAACCGACAAATTTAATCACATTAGATATAAGAAAATATCATCTAGTAAAATGCTTTATGTTGCATCCGGAGCTGATATATATGTATAAATATGAATGAAAGACTGTTAAATCACATTTAGAAAAAAAACCTCTTGACTTGGGGATGTAATAACTCGCTTTAGGAGTAATATAGCAATAATGGTCATGCTGTCAAATACTTCATTCTAAATATACCAAATTGCTGTTGATGGGGTGGGGGGTGGGGGTAGGGTTGATTTTAAACATAAGCCTATAACTTATGACGGTTATCCTTATAGTCTTACCCCTCCCGCCCTACTATTGATATTGATGAATTTCCTTTAATTTGTACTTTCTTCATCTCTACTATATTAGTGTAATGAAATGGGTATCCCGGACAGATGGAAATATGTCAGGAAAAAAAGACTTATTGTTGAATGTGGATGTTCCCCTGCAGATCAGGCTCTTGTTTATCGCACCAACTTTGATGGTGTTCCTCGCCAAGCACCCCAAGGTGGACCTTTACGACCTGAGGAGCGTACAGGAGATCTGGTGCGGCTCCGCCCCCCTCAGCCCCGAAGTGCACAAGCAGGTGGAAAAGAGGCTCAATGTCGCCAACATCAGACAGGGGTATGGCATGACGGAGACAACCATGGGGGTCGTTAACACCCCTAGGGGGGCCGTCAAGTATGGCTCGGCTGGCAGGCTGGCGCCCGGGACCAGTGCCAAGGTCAGTATCATTGGGCCTGCTTACATCCGTGTGTTCTCTAAATATAGGGTTATAATGATTCAATAGCAGGACTTACAAACCAACTTAACCTTAAGAAAGTATGTATATTATTACTACACACCTATCCCTAGACCCTAGATATGTTTTTAAATAACAGAAATTACAAACTAGCTCAACCTAGGACAGTACATCTAACACTTCACATACATTTCAAAAGCCTAGATACGTACTAACTGAATTGCAGGACTTACAAACAAACGGCCACCGGATTTGTTGTGCTGACTACATGACACCCACTATCTGCAAATGTTGGAACTAGCATCGTTAACGATGGTGGCCACTCACTTGGTATAACTCGCTTGCGGGCTCACGTCATGGAGTTGTTAAATTAAGGTTCTTACCTAACCTGACTTAACATAACCTTTCATGCCTTGATAATTTTTGTTTTTATTTAATTTTGTAAATTTCCTGTGTGAATCTCTCCCTGTTTCCGTGGACTTCTATGTAATAGAGGATAATTAATATTCAGCTCCCTCCTCCTAAAAAAGTGGAGGAAATAGGCTAGTGTATGGACTATTTATAATCGCTTCCTTGAGGTGTTGTGGAGTTGCTAGACTATTGCTATCGGACTACTTATCTCCATTGAGGAAATCAATACCCCTGCATACTCTGTGGCTCAGTACAATCTTGCGGATAAATTCGATTTCCTCTATAAAATGCAGTGTGGATGCTCAGGATAATCCAATATTTACGTAATATCCTAAGAATCGCCAGTTTCCTAACCCACAGGGATCGTTTTCAGGTCCTAGATCTAAAATCGGGGAAGCCCCTGGGCCCAAACCAGAAGGGAGAGCTATGCTTCAGGAGCCCCCTTAACATGAGGGGCTACTGCGGCAACCTGAAGGCCACCCTGGAGACGGTCGACGACGAGGGTTTCGTTCATTCGGGGGACATTGGGTATTACGACGAGGATTGCTACTTCTACATCGTGGACAGGGTCAAGGAGCTCATCAAATACAAAGGACATCAGGTAAACACATACACCTACACATACATACACACTTTAGAGTATAGGGCCAGTTTTTCATATTACGAGTATTATATGTTATGGGGTCTGCGCGTACTTTAATTTGGAGATAGAGACTGAGCCGTTATTAGAAACTCAGGTTTGAACTCAACGGATTTCCAAGCTCGAAAAGTTAAAGATAGTTCTATAAGGTAATTTCTTGTGCTGTGTTGTGTATCTAGTGATGAATGATTCATGGTCTACTCTCTTCTCTACATGTCTGGATATTGTTTCTTAAATGTGCAGTTGACGTAAGGCATTTTCATTGTAAAACTAGTAATGCTGTTTTAATTTCTGAACAAACCAAACGAGTACTAAGACTCGGGAGGGGGNTTTAATTTAAAATTTTCATTTTTTATTTTAACTACCATTTTGATTTTTATTCGAATAGTTTGTTTTTAAAATGATATATTTAATTAATTTAAGCTTGACTCAAATCGATACGTCGGAGTTATCTGAGAAACTCATTCGGGTTTGACTCGGTATTAATAAACTTGTGCTCATGGACCCTTAGTACCTATATCTGCAACAGGGGCGATTATTATTTTTTAATTGAATACCCACTGAAAACTCTACCTCCCCAATAACACTCACTCCACAAATCATGGTGACTTGATTTTTGGTTTTCAAAATTATAAATATGTCTATTATGGTAGCTAAGGAAATGAGATATAAATTTCCTTCAATTTTCTTTTCAGGAAATTTTCTTACTCTTTAAATGGAACGAATCATAAGGGCGTTAATACAAGAACCTTAAGAGTTGAGTCGCACAGGTACCAGGGGCGGAAATGGAGTATGTTCTACTCAAGAACACTGATATATCAGAATAATATGGTTTATATAATGTATATATCATGAATTATATATGACTCACAGGTATCACCACCGTAAAGTCGGTGCTAGCAAAGATCCCTGCTATATCAGGAGAATATAATTATATAAGAAATATAACTATCAGTATAGTAGGATTTTCTTAGAGGAATAACCATGCTTCAGGAGAATATGTTATATATATATCAGAAACAAGAATTGTGTATTATTGACAAGACGTGTATTAATCACAACTTGTGAATGTGTGGCATGCCAGGCCTCCACCGTGGTTCGGATTCCACGTTAAAGTGTATGTCCTCCATTTCATCTCACAATCACCCTACCATTACACATTAGCGTAAGTGCGTATAACCCGAACGGGTAGTAAGACGCGGTGACTAATAATAATAATAATAATAATAATAATAATAATAATAATAATAATAATTGTGTCTTACAAGTACCACAGTGGAATTGGCGTATGTTATAGTCAAGAACCCTATACCAGGACAGTATGATTCTTGAAGAGGTTTATAGCATATATTGTATCTCACAGGTACCACCGGCGGAAGTGGAGTCGGTGCTACTCAAAAACCCTGCAATAAAGGACGCGGCTGTTGTTGGACTCCCTGACGATCTCGCCGGGGAACTCCCCCTAGCGTTCGTCGTTAGACAACCAGGTTCCTACATTTCGGAAGGGGATATTGTTAAATATGTAGCAGGTAAGCTGTAAGTCTTCCTGAAATGTGTGTTAGGAGCATTAAGTAAAGTTTTCAAGTGGGAATAATCTTCAACAATAAATAACTTCATTGGTGATGCGTAACCTTTTAGATAATGTTACCAGATACCTACACCGTAAAGGTAGACCTTCCCACAAATTTTTAAAAACTTTTGTATTTCAGTTTTTGTCCCCATAAACCTACAAGTTTTCTTCGTAAATCTGAAACGAGGGATAAGATTTACTCACCACACAAATATGTATTACAAAGTTGTGATTTTTTGACAATAAAGGACTAAAAGAGATTGAAAGAGAATTTGAAATTTAAAGATATGGAACTTGATAATCAGTTAAGGGAAATGTATTAAAACTACCCCTTAACCAGTACACAAAAGTTACCTACAGCAATGAGGAAATGACTTCATCATGTTTGATGGCTCGGCCACACCTTCTCATCACGCTTTTCGATGGGTGTTGCAAAATGTCGTTCATGCGCAGTCCAGAACTCCCAACAGGTTTTGTATTTGGTTAATTTATGGAAACACTTGATCCCATGCTTTCCATTTTGAGAATGAATAGAGTGAGTCCAGAGTAAATTAACGTTAAATAAATTGATTATCTCATGGTAAAAAACAATCTCATATTATTATTAGCACCGCGTCTTACTACCCGTTCGGGTTATACGCACTTACGCTAATGTGTAATGGTAGGGTGATTGTGAGATGAAATGGAGGACCTACAGTTTAACGTGGGATCCGAACCACGGTGGAGACCTGGCATTCCTCACATTCACAAGTTGTGATTAATGCACGTCTTGTCAGAGATGAAGATAAGGTTTGGCAATCAGATAAATCTGTACCGGGACCAAGGATTGAACCCCAGGCCCCCAGTACAAAAGTCTGACACCTTACCCCTAGACCGCCAGGTCACCAATCTCATTTTAAACTATTAGTGTTGGTAGCAGTGGCTACTAGAAAGCCTCGACTCTGAGTAACTCTGGAATATAATCAAGTATTATTAGAGTATAATTTATTTTCTTATATACCATTAAAATATTCTTTAACTATTGCCATAAACTAATATGGGAATAAAAATGAAATGGTAAAAGTACATGTGGCAAATCAATGTGTGCAACTGGATGAGATGTGTACCTCAACCACTTTGTAAGCGTCATTACATTATAATGGGAGCGTAACGTCTTAAGAAATGTATAGTATGAATAGATAAATCTAGTACTTGAAATTCTGAGTATACAAACTGTGATTTGGGCCCCATTTTGTAACGTAATATTTGGATCCCTAAACAGAATGTATCTGTAATTTATAGCAACGTTAGATTTTCAAATGTGGAAACTAAACAATTAACGGTAAATAGACTCAATTTAGAAAATATATAAGTGCTAGGGATGAGTGTTTAGTATTAAAAGTAGACCTACTGTTTTGGGTTAGTTTGTTTGTAAATTCTGCTATCCGACCAGTAGTAGTCCTTAATATTGGACGTACTGTCCTAGACTAATTTAGTTGTAAGTTGTTCTAATATGTTGTGTGTGTTTAGGAATTAAAATTAAATTACCATTAATAATGTTTACCTACTAATATATAACAAATAAAATATTTCCCTAAATTCCAGAACACATCTCACCTCCTAAAAGACTTCATGGGGGCGTCAGATTTATCGACGCCATCCCAAAAACCGCCAGTGGGAAAATCCTTAGAAGACAATTGAAGACTACATTTTTGACAAAGTCCAAGTTATGAACAAAATTACTATTAAACGCTTTGTTTGAAGGTAACCGGCCCCGTGGTGTAGTTGTCAGTGCACCTGGCTACGATTTTAAGGGCCCTAGGTTCGATTCCTGGCTGGCACCTTTCGTCTTTTACCTGAAAGGTGAATTACCCCAACGATCACCAAGTTTTGGTTGATTAGGCTTAAGCTAGGTTTCAGTGTTTCTACTGGTTCCACATCTTCATCCTCACAACCACACTCATCTTATCTCATCGGGACACGAAAAGAGCCTCTACGGAAAGGATGTACGATTAGTACATTCTAGCATCCTCTGGAAAACGGTACATTAGTACTGGCTAATCTTTCCACTACTGGGCTATGAGTGATGTAGCCCAGACACGCAATTTTATACTATTATCGGAGTAGGATTTTCTACAAGGGTTTTTTCAGTTGATTACTAATATATTTGTTAAGGTCATTCGACAAAACCAATTTTACTGCACAATTTTAAAAAGGGGATAATTGTAAGCTATAAACAACGATTCATTTATTAAATCATTACAACTCACGAGATATAAGGGGTCAAACTTGCTATTGGTTTTTCATTATAATAATTAGACCCGCGGCGACTATCCGAGAGGCTGACGCGAGGTGCCTGTAAATAATTTACTAAAATATGACTCCCTAGAGTTGACACGAGAACGTCCTTAGCTTAAGGGCATTACTACCACTGGCAACTCTCAAGATTTTGAGAAAATCAACTTTTTCTCTTTTTGCCCTTCAGTAAACTACCCTTAATTTTAGGGTTGGATATCTAATTCCAAAAATCCCTCGGGACAACTCTATGAAAACCCTAGATACCAAGTTTTAACCCAATCGGTAAAATAGTTTAGGCTCTAGTTGGAAGTACAGACAGACAGACAGACAAACGGAAAGTCAAAAAACACTTGTTTGGATTCGGTGGGTCATGAAACGTCAAGATTCATCAAAATCTCGAGTTCGATTTTTTTGACGATCACAATTCTTTTTCTACCTGTAAGATAGCGAGAAAGTAAAACATCAAGTTATAATAATTATACTAACTACGTGGCTGTAAGAACATAAACTAAACAAATTTATCGTAATTTCAATTAGCCTACATTTCAGGTGTATTTCTCAAAAGTAAGTTGTATTATATTTTTTCTCACTGAATATTGACTCGCTGAAATATTGTCTGCTTACTCCTTACTACCACAGATCACACGGTTTTCTTTCTAAGTATTGGACGCTGTTCATTGGTTGGCATGGTCACGTGATAGAGAATGCGGACTGTGTTGAACTCATTTAATTTCTATCTATAGCTTTTAATTATATACTTCTTAAAATTGTGCAATAAATTGTATATTGTCGAATTACCTTGAGAGCAGCCGCGCAATAGCAGGTGATAAAATACACCCGTCCATAGTTTGGGATACAAGCTACTACTGACGTGGCTAGACATGAAGCTCTACTGTACGAGGGGTGGGTTTATTATAGATGGGGTGGGGAAAATAAAACTAGAAAAATAGAAGTATCCTTTTATATTTTTTGGTACGAAAAATGTCAAGCCCCTACCATAGTAAAACATATTTATTACTCTTCATAAACTCTTACTACGTGTTAAAAGGCAACCTAAACTACAAGTAAAATTTATTTTAGAAATACTGTAGAGATTCCCATCATCTTACTAGTGATTTCCAGCAGTGATATATGAAACTACTTTTTAAATTTAATTTAACCTTGATATTTTTCATTCATTTGCTACTGTGCTCTTAAGATTATATATTATATTCAAAGCAGCTTAATAAAGTGATTTATTGAACTTCAAGATTAACTTTAAACACTCGACTTTAGAACTTTCTAAAATAGTATTTATACGGGTTATTTGTGTTGTTTTTATGTTTAGTTTAGTATCATAATGGTCGTTATTATAATGAAGACGTGTGTACTAATTAATCATTTTCTGTGAAAATATAAACATATGTGTGCATTTTCTAGACATTATTTCAAATCATTCTGAATTATCGGTGAAAAATACTGTTTTATAAATTTAAAACTTTTTTGAGTAGATATGAAATATTTTTTGTATAATTTTTTGTATAAAAATAAAAATATGTAAGTATTATTGAATTTTTTTTTTTGCATCGCATTTAACAGCTACACTAATGAAGTAGGGATGAGGAAGCTAGAGTTTAAATTTTAGAGAGGATGTACCCACATTTTTTTAGAGAGAAAGTAGGAAACTATATAGGAAAAAAACACTCAGGACAAATTATGGCCCTGACTGCCGTTGCACCAGCAAACTATAAAATTAAAGTCTACGTAAGTGACATGATGTTAAGACTTCTGAGAAATAAAAAACATTTCAAAAAGTGGCAATGAAATTTTATCTGTGGGATAGGGAGGAAGAGGAAATAAGTTTTTATAGGAACTTTTCTACCCTCCTGCCCTCAGTTAATTTTTGAAGATTGGATGCTCTAGAAGCTATTTGGAGTGGTCCCCGAGCGGACAGTTTATTTTTTTAAATTATACTATTTTAAATGAGATTTATAGTAGACCTCTCCTCAATTATTGAAAAATTGAATGTTTTTAGATTAAAAACTATCCCTGAAGATAGGATTGTAGATTAAATTTAAGATAAATAGTCTCGAAAACTGACTCCTTTAAACATTCTTTTGCTAACAGCATTAAAAACGTCAGACTTTTCTGGGGGATTTTTTTTGAGGGGGGTGGGGCAGTTGCACCCCATAGCCCTCACCTTGCTACGCCCATGCTATATTACTATCTTATAGGCTACGCCATAGTTTAACATTGCAAGGTAAGCCTGCCAGCTTTCAGGGTAAACTAAGTGTAAGTATCAACCTTGTCAAAACTCATATTGTGGAGGGCAACTTAATGGACCCTTAAATTATGGTTGATTAAATGCTTAGTATTTTTTTACGGACCATGCATACAACAGATTCAAATATAATATCACAGCAATGTTGTAACGTAGGTTTAACCATTATAGATTATTTGATTCAAATCACAACAAGAAATCTTGTTAATTGATGTCCAGCTTTTTAATTTTATTAGGGTGGATAAAGATATGGATGGCCAAAATAAAATTTGATCTGTGGTTGAAAAACCGCCTAGTGTCCAAATTAGACTTACAATTCAATTGTGAAATGTTATAAAGTTGTTCTTTTCTGTGCCAAAAGTGTCGTTAATTATTACCCTTTGACTTTACTATTCTGGTAGTTGTTTTATTTAAAGCAATCACAAATAGGCCTAGTAGTATTTACTATATTTTGTGAAACCATATTTCTTCATGTGAGAAAAAATGTAGACTCCAAAATTAGGGCATTTCAGTTTGCTATTAAATTAATTATAAATTTATGTTTTCATTACTTAAAATTACCAAACTGATGGTAACAGTTGTATGTTTTTATACATGATTTGTTAATTTACTTGGGAAATATTGGGGGAGGGGTATGTTTAATTAAGATAGTCCCAGCCCCCTCAAAATAAAACAAGGGGGTTCAAGCCCCTCCGCTCTCTTCTGTCCTGGAGACCCTGCTCAAATGGGATTTAAACCCGTGTCTCCCAATCTATTTGTTTAGTTTCTAGCTGTCAACATGAAAAATAAAACTCGTAGGTAGCCAGAAGTGTGAATAATAACTGTGCTATACTTGTCGGCATAATTCATTTCTCTTTCTCCGCAAGGCTACAAATAATAAGAATATTTTTTCTCTTGGAGTTGCTTACCCAGTGTGTTAAAAGTTGCCAGTACATAATATTTACAATCGCGCGGCTGTATTTGAACTTACAGAGCAACGTAGGTCCTGACTCTTTGAGCTCTCCAACTCTTCTGAACAAACTGTCAATGGTGCAGATAAATGTCAGTGTTTTAGGAGAGGAAGAGGTTCTTGGAGGGGGTCATTTTATCACATTTATTCATTTGTAACTCAATTCGGCCCATGACCAATTTATAACGTGCACGATTCACCTAAAGACGAGGGGAAAACCAAAAGCTACGAACATCACTTGTCCTTGAAGGCTTGACCTTGAATATAAAAAGTTACCCCACATCACCATTTTAATGTGCTTGTTTACTGAACTTTGAATATTATTATTATTAGTAGTAATAAGAATATTATTATTATTATTATTATTATCATTATTAGTAATAAGATTATTATTATTATTATTATTATTATTATTATTATTATTATTATTATTATTTTTAGCATCGCGTCTCACTATTTGTTAAGATTGTGTGAAGAAGCTTATTATTTGTTCGTATAATTACCGAATATCCTTCGTTAGTGAGATAGTAATTTAACATTGCCTCGTCTTAGGTTTTAATTTTAAGTACCGACAATCAACATAACTGTATATTGTTTTTTAAATTTCAAAAGCTCAAAAGAAATCACCTTTAAAATTAAGTTCCTTGTCTTCTTTGAGATTAGTGGGATAAAATAAACATTAGTTCTGTATTCAATCAATTTTTCCTTTTTTTAAACGTGGTGACTTTGTAGTATATACGAAGTAGGCTATAACGAAAGTATTGTGAAACATGAGAGGGGGGAAAAAAATTGAGGGAGTTGCCATTTTTATATGCCTCCACTTCCGAGATTGCTTTTTTGTTTATTGTCTACCCATATACCCATTATATATAAGCCTACACATACAGGATGTTTGGAAACTCATAACCCAAACTGCACATATAGCTTCAGTCCATCTAGGAATGTGAATACGATCTGAGGGTCGTCATTAACGGCCCTACATCACAGAAAGTGCTGCCCATTATTACGTGTGGAGTGCCACGCACCTATTTCCTATAAAACTTGTTGTACACGCATGTTTGACAGTTTGCTATCACGACGCTATACGCCAAAACTTTGAACACAATTTAATGGTATTAGCATAAGTTTCCGGATATAAGTATATAAGGATTTTGTATTGCTTTTGGCTAATATAAGAGTAGATGGTGGGACGTTTGGGATCAGCGCTCTGATTGTCTGGATCTGGTCACGTGACGACGCCACCCCTCTCTCTGATTGGTTGTTGGATTCCCACCTCCCCTCCCAGCTGAACCCTTTCCAGTGTTCCAAACTTGTTTATTCTTGTCGAAACTTGTTTGTTCTGTCTCATTTGTTTATGTGTATTCATTGATTTTTTTTATGCCTGGGTAGGATTCTGATGGGCTTTGGAGTTTATTTTATTAATTGTCATAGGATTGGGATGGGCGTTACAGTTTATTTTTTATTTATTGGCGTGCAGTCCACGGCGTCGGGAACTCCTCCCGCGGCATCACTGACTAGGGAGGGAACACTCAACATGAACCTCTCCCGAGGACCGTTTAGCGTAAAGTGTGAGAAATGGTTCCCAGCCACAAAAGCCCTTTCACTTACCCTCACTCCCCTCTCATTTCACCAGGCAAAGGGTTTTCCCGGTGTCTTCATTGCAATATCGCAACCCCTATTCCAGCCCCTTCCCTCAACTATGTGGTAATGGGGTTTTTCCTGGTGATGTTGCAACTAGAAAGCATTGACACAGTTATGATTATACACAATCAGGGGCCTCAGAATCTTCAATTAGGGGCCGCTAACCCCCACCGCAAAAGTCTACTAAAATTGGTTGTATGGTATCGTCCATCGAAATGTTCGTATGTATGTATCAGCTATGCACCACTTTTGGTGGAGGAGTGAGGTAGAAATGTTCCAACATTGGAAAGGGAAACTAGTGACAGTACACCTCAGAGGAGATTCGAACCCCGACCTCCATTGACATAGCTACATGGGGATACACACACCCTTTTTTGACTAAACGTCTATTTATATTAATTATGATAGTGTGGTAGGGATGATTAAGAAAATGTTCCGGAGGGAGAACTACTAACAGTTTACATGGTAGGGACTTGATTTCAACCTCGCCCGCCAGAATTAGATGATTCTGACATTTAGACGGCGTGCACACTGGGATTCTAACTTCGATATCTTTCACGGAGGGTTAGCACAGCTAATGTCTGCTAGAACGGCCATCCAATCAAATACTTCCTTCCGAGTGCACTTGCGAGATTGAAAAAAAAAGGTTTTGCTGGTCGTCCAGATTTCCCTAGACAAGGTAGAATGTGTACCCGCATTTGCTTGAAGTAAGACAATCAATCTCAGTATGCCAGAACAGGAATCAAATGTTGATCACTCTGTCATTGGCCGTATAATATAACACAATAGTGACGCCTTAGGCCGTGTGACCATCGATGCTTGTATACAAAAATTATAATAAAATGCATTTATATTTATAAATTGTGATGGTAGATTACAAGCCGAGGATAAAGTGAAAAAAAGTTTATTTATTTTAGAAAAAGCCGTTTTGTTCCTTGAGCCACTTATAATAATAGATTTTTTTAAATTCTAATATCATTTAATGTTCTCAGATATATTTTGTCAAAATAATATATAACTTTTAAATTAATTCATAAGCAATATTGAATTGAGTAACTTGAATTTATTTTAAAATAATCTAATGTTCACAACTATATTTTGACGAAATAATAAATAACTACATAAATTCATAAGTAATATCAGGACTGAGGATGATATAAAATGTGCCTGCACTTGTGTGAAGGCCGAGCGGGTAACCAGAAGAGATATGGTTGACCTGGATTAAATCCCCCCTACCTTCCTGCTAATAGCCACGAAGATAAGCTTATCGGTATTTATAACCACGTCTTACTACATGTTCAAATTGCATTAGTGGATTAGGAATTGGGAAGGTTGAATCCACATTTGCATGGAGGGAAAGTGGAAAACCACTCTCAGTTCACACGACAGAGATTCACGCGTCCATCTCCCCCATCCTCGGCAATCAAACTCAACAAAAAATTAACACGTTTTTTAACTACGCCATCGAGGAGAGTTTTATCACTAATATAATTAAATAATTCCTTCTAGCATCTTTAAGTTGTTAAGTTCAGTCGCATTTGCGCTGAGGGAGAGTGGAAAATCAGCCTCAATACACCCTACCAGGATTCGGACCCCCACGCGTCAGAAGGTATTAGAACTACAACCTTGCGCTCCGCCATTAGAAATTCCAAGCAGAGATTCGAACCCAGCCTCCATCCACCTATGGAAAGCCCTTACTAGAAGAGTCTGATATTTAGACAGTGTGCCCACTGGTGCAGGTAACTAACTACTAGTTATAAAAACCTTAAAAACCATCCATACCACTGCCGCATTTGCGTGGGAGTGGTCGGTATACTTTTAAACATGTTGAAACACTATAATATATATTATTTTCATTTTAAAATTAACTGTTTTGAGATACTACACGATATCTGTGAGGGTGAAACTAAGCTCTTCAGGCAAATTGAGATGACTGGTGTTTGTGGGGGGGAGAGAGAGAGTATAGTTACTTGTAGATATTACAAATTTAAAATATGTTCTATAATAGTTAAAGAACGGCAAACTTATATATTATACAATATATCGCATTCAACAATTTAACCCCACATTTATTTTATTCCAACTTTTCCCACCAGAAATAGACGAGCCTGACATTTAGACGGCGTGCCCACATGAATTCGAACCTCGGTATCTATTGCTAGGGTGGTAGGGATTTGAAGCCCTTACATCGGTCACCGGGCAGTTTGACGGTGGTGTGTGACCAGGTGAAATGTGTACCAACATTTCCCTGATTTTGAAATGTGAAGTAATTAGCGTTTGTTGCCCTCTAAGCAACTTGAACCCCTACCTCTTTACGTCACAGGGCGAAATGTTTATCCATGTTTGCCTATCATTGATACCTGAACAGGGGAAATCGAACCCTACAACACCATCTGGATATATTTGCCCGAATGAGAGAGACAGAATAATAAAATTAGTGAATTTAGTGATGTACCATCATCTGCGCAGTATTGAAATGTGAAAAAATAAATGGTATTATAAGAACCAAATAGCCAAAGCTATTATTTATGCTTTTAGTGAGGATTACTCCAGCTAAATATCATTGACACCAGGATACGGGATTCAAACCTGGGACATTTGGCGCAACAACAAATAGTTATCATGCGCCATATAGGATTTGTATTTATAAAAGTAATTAGCGTTTGTCGACCTAGTAGGGACTCTAACCCCTACCCCTCCCGTCACAGGGCATGATGTGTACCCGCATTTGTTCAGCTGAAAAAAATAAACACGAACGCCGAGGGTGGATAGTGGTACTTCATGGCATATTGGATACCCCTAGCCAGCAGTGGAGCAATACGTCCGTACTCGCAGGGAGATCTAGCACGATTGACGAATAACGGTAAATCCATGCCGCTCTACACAGATCGGGAAATCACCGATGCGGAAACAATATTATTGACCAATAAGAAGCCGTCACCTTAACATGTGGCACACCCCGTTGAAGCGACTATAAATAAACATTGAAATCATTACATTTGGTCATTATAATTAATAATTGTGGTAGATAAACATCATAATGAGATTTGACTCCCTAGAAAATTGAATAAATTCAGATATGTTTTTTCAAGTGTTTTGTACATTTTAATGGTAACTATTTTGCTTATTACGTCTTTGGTGTACATATGTATTTGCTCTTTTGATAGACTGTCAAGAAGACACAACCACAACGCCTGCAGCACAGGCAGCGCCCGACAGCCCGGACCCTTTAACACTTTTTTTTAGCGAGAATGGAATTTGCCTGGTAGATGGTGACTGGTCCATGGGTAATTAGCGTCCTGCTATAGATTTATAGAATTGACAGTTTTTTTCTCACGATAGTAATTAATATGTATTTATTTAATTTCAGATTACTGGGATCCATACGGGCTGGATGCCAGCCTGCCGGACCACGTAGTGCCCACAGTGGATTTAGCAGCTTGCATGCGGGCGCCACCCCTTGAAAGCAGCGAGGCGGAGATGGGCCCCATACTGGATAAGCTCCTAGAAGCGGTCAGTGCTCTGCCGAGCGCCACTGTCTTCACACCGCTGCTGTCTTAACACAGCCGCTGTCTTCACACTACCGCTGTCTTCACACCACCGGCAGGCTTCACCCCACAGGACCCTACCACATGTTGTCATCGGTTTGCCTGATGTTTGGGGTGAATTGGACGCGATAGACCACCTGATATGTAGGTTTGCTATTTTTTAATTACTAAAGAACATAGCTTAGTACCGTCTACAAGTAAAAATACTGTATAGCCACTAGGTTGGAAATATACAGATTATTACGCAAGATTTATCCACGTCCTCTCTTCCCCCCAAATTACCGTTGTTTCCTCAGCATACCAAAACCTTTTGTCAGATGACCATTTCAAGTTTAACCAAAAGAATATTAACTCTTATATTCACGGTACAGAAGGTTATTATCACTACAAAATTCAAATCCAAAGAAAAGAGAGAGAAAATTATAATTGTCGCTTTAGCCGCGTTTACAATGTATTGGATCAAATTCAACTATCACTATTGGTCCCGGTTTTGATTTCACACAATGCTAAATATGTTGGTCTGATAAATTAACAGCCGGTGGATAGAATTTGTGGATGCCCTAATATTTTAAGTTATTCTCATTTTATGAATAAAAAAGTGACCCAAGCTTTAGGCTGGAAAACGCTAACGGATTTAGTTTAAATTATAATATTCAATAAAAAACGTTTTATTTAATCCTAAAACAAAATTATTTCTAACAATAAAAAACTTAATTCTGTCCATTAAAAATTACTTTCTAACATCAATATCTATTTTTACCCATTGTTGTTAAGACATATTTTCCTCAATACCTTATTTAACGTTAGATTTCTTGAATGATTTTTGTAATTATAGTAAACTGGGTTACTTATCGAAATAACAGATGGTGTTGGCAGGAAATTTAGAGCCGAAAAAATGTTGCGCTCTATTGAGCGATTTTAAAAGGGGGATAAATGTAGATCTAGTGTTTCAATATATTTTAAGTATACAGATATTTCTTACAGGTATTCAAATATATACCGGCATAATAATTAACCAAGGAAATTATATTTTTGTACGAGCCGATTATTAAAAAGAGAGAAAAACCCTATATATTTATTTGCTGAGCCAAGGGTCCCGGGTTCGATTCCAACCAGGGGTGAAAATGTAGGTCTAACATTTCATAGTGATAAATTAACTACCCTGGACTGTATTATGTACCTGTCCTAAGGTTCAAGTGTATTATACTACACACACTTTGCAAATGTTGGTTCAGATAAATAAATTATATTTATATTAATACCAAAAGTAATATATATTAATAGTAGAATTTAAAGAGAGGAAAAAACAAGCCTAAGTTTTCAGAAAATAACATAAAATAAATATGATTGGAACAATTATATTTAACGTGTTTACTTTGAAGATATGTTTGAATTCAGACTTTTGTGGTTTTTTAGATCAAATGGATGTTGGAGATTTGGGAAAAGGACACGGTGCTTCACCCCGCCTCCCCGTCACCCAGATGCAGGAGCACCGCCTCCGAGCCAAGGAGAAGGTCTTAAAGCCCAAGCTGCGGCGAGGCAGATGGTATCCGCGGTCCTCTATCAACCCATACCGCAGGCTGGACCATATTCAACACCACGGCCGGGGATTAGTGCCATGATAAATCAGGTTGGGGGAGCGTTGTCTCAAGGCATTTCTCTTCGAATAGTCGAGGAGAGAATAAAACAATTGAGGCGTTTCTTTTATTCTGGTAGAGAAGTTACCGTACATCTTGGTGCTCCACCAAGCGATCTTGATGCATTAAGCTGGCATTAAGAGCAAATTACTGTTTTGCTCAATCGGCCAAGGGACCATAGTGTAAGCATCGATGATCATGTCGGCTTGCTTTTTAACAGCACGGACTCGAGGTGGAATCCTGTATTCGTGTCTTTTAGGCGGGTGGATCAGTTAAACGCTTGAGCCATGCTCGATAACGTAAGTCACTTGTTGCAGAATAATAGCTTGTTCTTAAGTACAGCACCACTGTATGTTAAACTCAGCAATTTTAAGGAGCCTCGTGGAACTGCCCGTCATTGTGATAAGCTTTCCCCTGCTAGCATATATAACCGTAATAATAGAAGGAATAATTACGATTCAAAATGGTGATACACTTTTCATTGCCCGTGGATTGACTATCGCCAAAGCTATATGTGACAATAAAAGAGAGCCAGGATGCATTGACGTGAACAGCTTTAAACAGTTTAAATTGGTCGTCCTATTCAAAAACTCAAAGCAGAGGAAGTATACCGTGATGCCCGTGTGAATCTTTTGAAAGGTGGTGGGCTAACTGAGCTGAAATAATTTCAAACATACATCTCCGAATACAAAACCACAGTGTTCAGGGAGCGTCGGGGGAGTTATGTCTAATATGGGGGCATACCACTCCTGAGCATTACATTAAGGGTTACCTTGATTGTATTATCACCATGATAAACAAAACCATTTTGATGCCATAACATCCTTGACAGCCGCAGTTAAGTGCAGGTATATTTGTCGTGAGTGCCATGTGCCGTTCAACAAAAAGAAGGTACACAAATGCAAATCTGCATGCAAAAAATGCTACGCTAGAGCAATTTGCAGGGGAGGTCGAACTGTGGCCTGTAAAGATTGTGGGTGTTGGTTCACAAACCAGACCTGTTTTGATAACTATACGCGTCCCAGGTTTTGCAGAGGTCACATGTCGATCTGTGATGTCAAAAACATTTGTGAAGTTTGTGGGCAATGTTTCAGTTTCGAAAGATCAAATTATTCACAAAAGTGTTATGAGACTTTTTGTAGAGTGTGTGAGACCCATAGTACTTTTGGTCATTTCTGCGATATGAAGCAGACCCCATTCAAGCTATCACTGGAAAAGAGCAATTTCAGGTTTGTAGTCTATGATTTTGAATACAGACAAGAAACGCTTCTTCAAGGTGCGGTAACACGTACTTGCACGAACCTAACCTCTGTGTCGTACAGATGTGTTGCAAGTCCTGCCTTTATATCGATGTAATTGACCAACATTGCACTGAATGTGGGGGCGATAGGACTCGCATATTCAAGGGTGATGCCACAATGGTCCAATATTAGGACTTATAGAGCAAATTAAATCAACAAAATTTATGGATATCAGCCTACTAGTCAATAATGCTAAGGGCTATGATGGAAATTTTATTCTAAAATACATGATGGAGGTAAAAAAATGGACTCCAGAGCTCATAATAAACGGTGGGAAAATCATATTCAAGCGTTACGGCCCACTCCACTTCTCCCGATGTTGTTGTCCAAGATACCAAAAACATTCGGCTTCGACGAGTCTTTGTCCAAGGGACATTGCCCCCATTTTTTTCAATAAAAAAGAAAACGTGGAGTATAGGGGTCCCTTGCCGCTAAAGAAGGACTACGGCATCGGTGAGATGTCAGTTGAGGGAAAGGATCACTTTGAGAAATGGTATTACGCGCTGGCCAAAGAAAATTATTTCTTTGATTTTAACCCGAGTTGGAACTTTATTGCTTGAAAGATGTAGAGATTCTACGGAGGGCCTGCCTAAAGTTTAGATATATGCTTATGGAAAAAGCAAAGGTTGATCCTTTCAGAGAGCCGTGTATGATCGCAAGAGTGGCCATGTTAGTTTACCGCCAAAGTCATCTTAAGGAGAATACCATCGGTGTTATCCCTAACGGTGACTACCGGTGTGCAGACCAACAGTTGCACGTCGCTATACGATGACTCTGCTGGGAGGCCCACCAACGCAGTGTCTTTATCCTTCATGCGGGTAATGGCTGTGAGGAATATGTATTAGGGTGGCGTGTAGACGGCGTTTTTAAAGCTGGAGATACGACCACCGTCCACCAGTTCTGGGGCTGTTATCCTGACAGGACCACTCCTATCAAAAACAGCTGTCACGAAACCATGGAGACGCGCTATGAAAGAACTATGGTTTGCGTGCAAAAGTTTAAGAATACCAGCTACATGGTCGTATAGATGTGGGAGTGTATGTTTAATGCGATGAAACGCACAGACAAGAACTTGAAACAATTTGTACTCTAGCACGAGGTGTACATCAAGGAGCCCCTCAGTCCCAAGGGCATACAAATTGTATCAAACTCCTCCAAGAAGCAAACCTTTCTCTTGGAGAAAAGATCAACGTACTTGGATGTGTGTTCATTGTATCCTTACGTTTGCAAGTACAAAAAATATCCCATCGGCCACCCCAAAATTCACTTAGAACCAAATTGTCCGTCTATAGATCAAGTAGAAGGCATAGCTGAAGTTACCATGACACCTCCGCGGGATTTATTTATGCCCGTATTGCCTACACATATGCACGACAAGTTAATGTTCCTCTTGTGCAGGAAATGTGGGGAGGAGAAAAACCAAGGCGCGTGTCAGCACAACGACAAAAAAGATCACTGGTTGACAGGCGTCTGGGTGATTGACGAGATCTGGAAAGCCGCTGAGAAAGGCTACACCGTTGAAGAAATACATTAAGTGTGGGAGAACAATGTATCTGTTTAATATCATTAGACACGTTCTGACTGATTGTTTCACGGGTACATTCATACTTTTTGAAAATCAAACAAGAAGCCAGTGGATGGCAGAGTGGTGTACCTCACAAGATGAGAAGTTAGCTTATATTCAAAATTATTAGGAAAGGGAAGGGGTAAAACTGGATTTCGGCTATGTTTGTATATACCCTGATCTCCGCACTCTGTATAAACTCTTTTTAAATTCACTAAGGCGAAAGTTATGGCAAAGATCCGATTTACCACACGTAGCTGTTGTCAACGACTATAAGTGCATCCACAAGTACCTGACGGATCCGTACATCACCGTGGACAGCGTTATTGATGTATACGATGAGGTTATGTTCCTCAATTACAAGGATACGCGTGACGCGTTGCGCCCTAACCCTAACACGAGTGTGGCGGTGTCATGATACACGAATGCTATGGCTAGGTTGTACTTATACAGCATCCTTGAAAAATTTAGGGAACGCATTTTGTATCACAATACAGATAGCGTTCTATTCATGAAACGTCCCAGCAATTGGAGTCCACCAACCGGATAATTTTTAGGTGACCTCACTGACGAACTTAAAGCTTACGGTCTGGGAAGCTATATCAGCGCCTTTGTATCTGGTGGTCCCAAGAATTACGCGTACCGAGTTTGTGTTGGTGGCGATCCTGCAAAAAAAAACTGTATGAACGGTTCGCGGGATCACCATAAACTACGACAACTGAAACAACGTTAATTTTGACGTTTTGAAAGTGTTGGTCACCGAACAGGCTTAGGAAATATACATACAAATAACGCACAAAATTGTAAGAAAAGGTCTTGTGACTGTATGTACCTTTTCACAGACTAAAGTCTACCGGCCAGTGTACACCAAACGACGGATAACAAATGTTTTTAACATGTTGCCATCTGGGTATCAGAGTCCTTATTAATGCGCTCGCCACAAGTAAAAGGTGTTCAATTAGACGGGCTGAGTAACCATATTTTTTCTTTCACTCTAGACAGTTCCATTGACATACAATTTTTCAAAGATTTGAACTTATTTTATATTTCTTCTGAATGAAAACACGGATAATTTTTTATTGATTTATTTTATGCACCCGAGATACTTTTATATTTTTTCATCCGCCAGTACAATCCTTCACCTGCCTGATTATTTCTAGTCAAATAGTTGTTTGTGTATATATTCTAATTCTAGTCAATTTTTTTTTCCTTGTACATATTTTAAATTGAAACCACCTGGCTGTGTATATATATTCAAATACTCTTTAAACTGTACTTTGTAAATTAGTACTGTGGCCACTATTCCCGCTATGACCTCAAGAAATTTAATATTGTTTCCATACTATACTTTAAGTTGTAAGATATATTCTATAACTATCATTTTTTGTAAATAAATATTCCAAGTATACTTTTCATGGCGTGAGCCATATTTCTAAAACTTTTATTTGTGTGTAAATAATTATTCCAAGCATACTTTTCGTGGTGTGAGCTATATTTCTAAAACATTTATTTGTGTAAATAAGTATTATAAACTGTTATATTTGTGTTTTAACGTCTATAGCCAAACACTCCTTCTCCTATCCTATAAATACACGTTTATTTAGCTTACAAGCTCAATCTCAAACAGTATGGATAAGTTGAAACCTTCAGAATAAAACAATTAAATCCTTTTACTTTCTCTTTGGGTAGCAATCTAATGTCACAACAATTAAAATTTACAAATGAATATGGTAATGTTGTCATCTCCTTCCTGTCTTTGATTCTCCAAGGATTTCCAGAGCTAAAGTGTCAGTATTACAAAATTATAATTTTTTTTAGTGCTTATCTAATACTAGAACAGAGGTGAACTGAGACCATTAATATTTGGAAATCCTTTTCGACATCATTTAATTTTGTCAACATGATTTCACCCAACTCGGCAGCCGCGTGGTCTAACGCTACTCTCGCAGTAGACAAGGCAACTGTTGACGGGGAGATCGAAGTTTGAATCTAGGTAGGGTGTACTGATGCCTGTTTTCCAATCTTCTTTCACGCAAATGCTGGTATACTTCTTCTAAATATAACTTTACAAATCCCTAAAATCCTGAGCATAATTAGTACAAATGTGTATAAACTGTTCGGTCACCCAAATTCGAGTGCATTTAACAACGTAAAGATATGGGAAGGAATTCGTCGATTGAATTACCGTTCCAACAGTCATTAGCTATGCTAAAAACTTTTTCGGACCTCGAGTTATGGCATGATGTACACTGCAAAAGATTGCGGGGTTCAAATACAGGTTCATACATGCCAAAGGTGGAGCTCCAATTCGAAAGAGAACCTCGTAAGGCCGCATTATGAAACATCTCTGACGCGCGAATCCCCCCTGTTTTTCAGAGGTAAAAGCCACTGACTTACAAGGGAATTTGTGACGGAAATATACCTAATGTTAATGCTCCAAAAGGCGTGTGTGCCAGAAATACATGGTTGCAACATAACAATTTCTCCATTCTGTTTTCAAAGTTTATTATGGTGCGAATTAAACACTGCTGTTCACACCAATGGGGTAGGTCAATGAAATTCCCTCAAGGCAATAATCTATTGGTTGTTAACTTATGGGAAAAAAAGAAGGATGGTTCAAAAGAGAAAGGTAGCAGTCCCATGGCATACCCGTTTAATCCCGGTATTAAAGTGGTAGCTCAAATTATTTCGTAAATATGAATATGTTCAACTGAAACCTTAGATCAGGCGTTAGCATGTCTGTCCACTGACCCAAGGGTCCAGGGCTCGATTCTCAGTATGGCTGAAAATATACTATGGGTGGAATATGGTTTCCCCCCCTTCACAATGATTCATTAACGGCCGGGGAATGGGTGTTCAGTATGGTCTAGATTTAAGCTAGATTGTATGTTGTGTACTGATATAATCAGTCGGATAATAAAGGGAACGTTAAATACCTCAAATAAATTTAAATGGAAAAAATATACTTGTAAATAATATTAATGTGTGACTATATATTATAAAAAGCAAAGCCTATCCAATATAAATGGCTATCATGTTATTACTTTGGATGCAAATAAGTTAATGCATTACTAAATATTAAATTAATATGATAAAAACTCGCTTCAGAGGCCGAAAAGTATAAGACGTCACTCTCGAGTTAGACCGGTATGCTCATGATGGGGAGATCAAGGTTAGAATCCCGCTTGGTTTATTCCCAAATGGTATCCTACTCTCCTTCCAAGCAAATGCGGGTAGATTACCTCTAAAATGCGTCCTTTCTCACTCCTCCATTTAAGTAGCCTAATTATTACATTTATACGTTTAACCTGAACGGTTAGTTAGACGCGGTGCTAAAAATAAAATAAAACATGGTTTCCTAACACAAAGTGTGAGGTTTTATCTTTTTTACACGTTTTAAACACTCACATGCTTACACTAATCGAGTGAGGGTGAGGAAGGTAGAATTTAGAATACCTGTAGCCACACCCGCATGGAGGTAAGGTGAAAAATCTCTTAAGAAAATACACATCCAGTACCTTTTAGAATCTCGCCTGGCTCAACTGTGAGTGGAGGTTCAATTTGTGATTTATCATTGTGGTTATTCTCATCCCCTATACATGCTAATGTAAGTGCACTTCCATTAACCTACGCATTTTATCTCATACCATAAATAAATTAAATCAATAAATAACTTGCGACTCGCATCATTCGCCCTTTAGTTCTATTGGGTCTCAGTTCACCTTTGTTCGAGTATTGGGTAAGCACTGGAAAAATGTATAATTGTAAGACCGACACTTTAGCTCAGTCGGTAGTGTGTTTGCCTACTAAGCAAGAGGTTCTGGGTTCGATTCGATTCATTGGTCAAGACGTCTAAGAAGTCACCTGTAACCGGTCACTTTATGTGAGAGGGGGATTACTTTATTCGTTTTAAGAAGGCTAAACATTTTACTATTAACTAATGTTATTTCGGTGATGTAGTTAGCTATTGTCTAGTTTAATGTTGAAATAAACTGCCGAGGACTGGGGGAAATCAAGGTTCGAATCTCAGTCGGGTGAACTAAGGGTGTTTTCTACTCTCCCTGAACGCAAAGGCGGGCTCACTTCCTCTAAATTAAAACTTCTCCATTCCTAACCCATTAGCGTAATTATTACTTGAGCATATAATACGAATGGATAGTAAGACGTTGTGTTAAAATGTGTCGAGTTCGTGTGCGTGTGTATTTTCAAATTTACAATACTTAATAACTGTCCACCCAAATAGCAGGCTAATAGAGTTTTCCCCTCTAATATCTAATCCTTATCACTTGTACTGTGTAAGAATGTTTCTCAACTACTTTGAGTGAACGATAAAATTACCTCAAACAGGATGAACATGCTGATGTACTCTAAGGAATCCTGCAGTTGCAGAAATTCTTGTTAGACTTTCTCGATTTTCACTCCAGCGCAAGTAGGCATGCCGTATAAATGTCAGGCTCATCTATTTCTGGCAGGGAAGGTTGGAATCAAATCCCTGTGGGGGTACACTGTTGGATGCGATATATTGTCTAATATGTAAGTTTGCCGTTCTTTAACTAGATACATTAGTAGTCGTGATTATTTTTTCCAGCCATACAAATACTGGTACACATTTTCCTGGTATAATTATATTAAGCGGCCAACCAATTTTAACTGATGTTTTATTCCGCTATCGCAAATGCGGGGTACATTCAACACCTTAGAAAGATACTGAGGTTCGAATCCCGGAGGGAATGCAATCTAAATGTCAATCTCATCTATTTCTGGCGGGGAATGTTGGAATCAAATCCTTGTGGGGGTAAACTGTTGGACGCGATATATCGTAAGTTTACCGTTCTTTAACTATTAAAGAAGATATTTTAAATTTGTAATATCTACAAGTAACTATACTCTCTCTCTCTCTCCCCCAAACACCAGTCATCTCACTTTGCCTGAAGAGCTTAGTTTCACCCTCACAGATATCGTGTAGTATCTCAAAACAGTTAATTTGACGCTCTATTTTAAAACGAAAAACATATATATTATAGTGTTTCAACATGGTTAAAAGTATACCGACCACTCCCACGCAAATGCGGCAGTGGTATGGATGGTTTTTAAGGTTTTTTTATAACTAGTAGTTAGCTACCTGCACCAGTGGGCACACTGTCTAAATGTCAGACTCTTCTAGTAAGGGCTTTCCATAGGTGGATGGAGGCTGGGTTCGAATCTCTGCTTGGAATTTCTAATGGCGGAGCGCAAGGTTGTAGTTCTAATACCTTCTGACGCGTGGGGGTCCGAATCCTGGTAGGGTGTATTGAGGCTGATTTTCCACTCTCCCTCAGCGCAAATGCGACTGAACTTAACAACTTAAAGATGCTAGAAGGAATTATTTAATTATATTAGTGATAAAACCCTCCTCGATGACGTAGTTAGCTAACGTGTTAATTTTGTGTTGAGTTTGACTGCCGAGAATGGGGGAGATGGACGTGCGAATTTCTGTCGTGTGAACTGAGAGTAGTTTTCCACTTTCCCTCCATGCAAATGTGGATGCGGCTCTAAATACTGATAAGCTTAACTTCGTGGCTATTAGCAGGAAGGTTGGGGGGATCTAATTCTGACCGCATCGCTTCTGGTTACCCGCTCGGCCTTCACACAAGTGCAGGTAGATTTTATATCTTCCTCAGCCATGATATTACTTATGAATTTATGTAGTTATATAGTATTTCAACGAAATATAGTTTCGAACATTAAATTATTTTAAAATAATTTCAAGTTACTCAATTCAATATTACTTATGAATTAATATAAGAGTTATTATATTATTTCTACAAAATATAGTTGAGAACATTAAATGATATTAAAATAAAACTTTTTCCTGTTATTATGTGGCTCAAGTAACAAAACGGCTTTTTCTAAAATAAATAAACTTTTTTTTTCTCTATAATTGGGTAGCAATCTATCGTCACAATTTATAAATATAAATCCATTTTATTATAATTTTTGTATACATGCATCGATGGCTACATGGTCTAGGGTGTCACTATTGTGTTATATTATACGGTCGATGACAGAGTGATCGATATTTGATTCACGTTCTGGCGTACTGAGATTGATTTTCTTACTTCAAGCAAATGCGGGTACACATCCTACCTTGTCTATGAAACTCTGGTCGACTCCGTTGAACTCATGAAAATGCAAATTCAATCGAAGATGATTCATCATGGACAACAATATTGATTTGATTTACCGGTCGAAGGTAGTTTTGGACCTCTATTATGTTATTAATGTGAAATTTGTTATTTCAACAATTTAAGTTACAGAATTATTTATAAGTGAAACTGCTAATATCAACTAAATTAAATAGTCTAAGGCCATTGCGTTTTAAAAAAATTGAGTTTCATGAACATCAAGTGGTAGCTCAAAAAAAGTAGTCTTCAAAACTTTCAATCTCCATCCAGAACTTTAATGATGAGCTTGGCTCGAAGCTTGAAATTCGAGTATTCGCATTGTTCTAGTATACAGATATCTTATATTATTTACACTTCTGTAGAGCTTGAAAAGCCAGGCCAATTTTTTTACAATTTGGTATTTAAGAATACAGTCTCTCGATAATTATATTTATAGCTAGGGCTGCCTCGAGCATAATTTTGAGCCCGGGTAACCATGATCTAAGCGCCCCCTTCTCTTCAAAGTACTATAAATTTTAAAGTATATCATTACAAGATGGATGGATTTTTTATGTTCATGCCCACACACAAGCCGTAACAAAGAGCAAAGAAAATTAGTGCAATATCAAATATATATTAGCAATGTACGAGTTTAAAGAATATTATTTGTAGATTTTTTAAGACGACATCGGTGGCATGGTGCCCCATAGAATCCGGCACCCGGGCAGTCGCCCACCTCGCTCGCACCTTGGGGTGGCCCTGGTCGTAGCTATAATTACACAAGACCGAGTCCACATAGAAATATCGAAAACTCAAATAATACGGAATGGCTGGGGAAAAAATGAAGCGAAATTGTAAAATGGTCTGATTAATAAACGGTTAGGCCATTGTAACGTTCTTGATTTTCGTTACCGCGATGGGCGCCTATTGAAGAATTAATACACTTTTCATTTTGACATGTTTTTTATTGCTGAATCAGTTTAATTAATGCGAAAATAGATCATGTCGAACTATACGCGGGCTAGCGCGGACAGGTGTTGCTAGACGCCAAGTGAGTTCTCTCCCAACTCCCAACTCCCAACTGACCACTTTACGTTGCACCATACTTTGTATATATCCCTTGCTCATGGAAGCTTCGAGAAGGTTTAGTTTAGAAAAACAAAATACAAGACAAAAACATCTCGGTCTTACTAGAAGCTTCGAGGGCCGGAAAATGACTCAAGTTACATTTTAAAATCTCTCTTCGAACCTTCTAGAAAAGGAAGTTATTATTTGAAATATATATATTGTCAACATGACTTTACTAATGTCACGTGCGTGACGTCACTGTTCAGTGGCTTTTGCCTTCTTAGAAGAAGAAGTGCTTTAAGCGCCATTTAATATACTACATAATTTTAAATGAAATAAGATATGTTTATAAAATTAAGATGATATTATTGTCAATGCTTTCACATACTTTTCAGGGGCAAATCAATTACATTACACCATTTAAAAAATTGTGCATTTTATTGATTTAAGTATTTATTCTAGAAATATGTAAGCGTGAATTAAACATCTTAGGGTACTTTAGCTAAAGTAATAAACATAAAATATGTATAGTATATAAATGTTTTAACAGTTCATTTTGCATTGTATAACTCAATATTAGGTCTGCGGTCGGCACGAAAATGTTGCCATTCTTTTTTATGTTTTACCAACATGGCCACCTTCATACATACCAGCATATAGAAGCAGATATAATATTTTATATATAATTAAATAAAATGTAATATTATGTACCTGTGTTCTATGTTGACATCCAATGAACTACACTATCTCCTTATTTACTGTGGCATGACAGAAATTGTAATCTTATTACATGTGTAATACTCTTATCTTTACTTAAATAAAGTCATCATGCCCTTTCTTCGATGATAACAAGTCGTTCTCTTGTGACTCTGCAGGTTGTTGTGCTGTGGCACGTACTAATAATCTCCCAGTGTCCTACTCTAACATCCAACTAACCACACAAAATTACCGTATTTATATTTAGTTGGAACTGATGAAATTACTTGGTGATAATGTGAAAATGAGTTTGTTAATAAGTCGGAGAGACAGGTTTTTGTAAAATCTTGAAGGAGTTTGACACGATAAAACCAACTCTAAAGTAGTTATTATTATTATTATTATTGTTATTATTATTATTATTATTATTTGCACCACGTCTTACTACCCGTTCGGGTTATACGCACTTACGCTAATGTGTAATGGTAGGGTGATTGTGAGATGAAATGGAGGACCTACAGCTTAGCGTGGGATCCGAACCACGGTGGAGGCCTGGCATTCCACACATTCATAAGTTGGGATAAATACACGTCTTGTCAGAGGTGAAGGAAGGGTTTGGCATTCAGATAAACCTGTTCCGGGACCGAGGATTGAACCCCGGACTCCCAACACAGAAATCTGACACCTTACCCGTAGACCACCAGGTCACCATTAAAGTAGTTAATTTGTAGGTCAGAGATAGCCTATAATGTATCATAGCTCAAAGTCTACAGTTTTATATATTAATATGGAATAAGTATTGTTTGAGATAACTGAAAATGTTTGATATTATAAAATGAGATAGCTAGTAAGAAGTTTAGAAAGTCTTTTGGTAACAGTTAGTAAAGAACTCAGCACGATATCATCAACTCTACAGGAGTTGCTTTGAAGGTCAGAGTGCATTAGATCATAGCTTAAAGTCTACACTTCTAGAGATTACAATGGGTTCAGTGTTGACAGATGTGCCGAGGGTAATCAGACTTGGCAAACCAGTGATACCAAGGCGCTTTCTACCAAGGTAAGGTGTATGCCAAGCTATGACAAGCTATTAATTTATATTCACTTTAATTAATTTCTCTATAGTTAGTTCTCATTCCTAGATTGGCGAACAATTAACATTTTGTATAGAAATGTCTGAGTGAACACTTTTTTTATATAGAAAGACAGCTTATGTTTAAAAAATATAAATTGTATGTTTGTACTTTTTTTAAATTGACGACAGAGAGAAGAGCCGTTACCATATTTTGGTTGGAAGAGGGGGTGAGGTTTTCTCATACTTTTGTGGTTCGTGCTTAAACCGATCCCTTAATGATTAATGGCAATACATTTTTTTTAACATTAAATCATTTTGAAGCAATTTAAAATGATTTAGACATATTGGGTTTGAAGGTACTTCTCATGAAAGCTATAGGATTCCAATAAGCTACTAGATTAGGTATTGAGGATGGATAAAAAAAATACATTATTAATTATATTTTAGAGGGAGGGGGTGGGGATGGTGAAACATTCAACCCCCAAAACACTCCCTTTGGTACGGTCCTGGTAGAACTGGCATTAGGGTTTACGTGACCCTGTGCAAAAACATAAACAAGTGCCCCAACCTTCACCCTACCCCTACCGGAAAATAGAATACAATTTCAAATTTACAAAATGGCGGGGGGTTGTTGTGATGGTTAAAAAAGTAGATTTTCTTAAAAATATTGTTTTTTTTATTATTATGTTTTAAGATTTGTTCTGATATGGCGAATATATCCCTTATCCTTTCATTGGGTGACCGCAAATATCAGAGGAGGAATATTAATGTATTTTTATCATAAAATAAAAATATTAAAGTTATTTCTAAATTGAAGCGAAATACAGAGAAAAATCTAGAAAGATCAATGTTCTCCTGGAAAGTATTTACTAATACGCCCTCTTAATTGTTTTAGTTATTAAAGTAGACCTGATTTTCTTAATATATACAGAGATATAAAATAAGTTTGATAGTTTTGACGAAATCAACCTTCTTATTTTAATTTAAAAAAAACTATCGCAATGTAGAGAGTGTTCACCTTTTCTTAATATTCCGGTGGATTTCAAAAGAAAACGAGTAGATTTATCGGAATCAGAAACAAAAAGTTGCTTAAATTAATAATTACTAAAAAAAAAAAGTTTCTTAAAAATGTTCTTGTCCATATTTTGATGGTTTGTTTCTTTATTTTTCAGACATAATAGATCCAATATATTTTCAGTTTAAAATTTGGTTTAAAGCCTAGTGATCAAAACAATAAATTTATCATTTAATAAACACTGGAGCACGGTATTTCCGTAAAAGAAGAAATACAACTTATCACTGTACCATTGCGTAAAATCAACTTACTGTGATTAGCACTAAGAAACAACTGAACATTTTCAGCGCACCAACTGTGAACTGTGTTGCCAACTTGTCACTATGGAATGACTCACCAAGTGTTTAAAGCTATGTTATTTTAGAGGATTTGAGGAAAGGTTCTGACAGAGAAGGAATAGATAAAAACATGAATAAATAGATTATTTTCATCACTATTTTTCAATTTCTGTTATTTTTGCTGACCCCCAAAACTCGCTACATCGTGCAAATGCACGTGTTTCGCCGTCGGAAGAGCGGGTCCTGAAAGAAGTTTAATTGCGGTGTAGGTGTCTGGTCGCGCGCCTCGGCCCTATCAAACACCGGTTGGTCTTCTTGTTTCTAGGATTTACGATGACGTCAGAGCACATCCTTCAAGGTCCTGAAGCTCTCCCTGTTCCCAACGTGTCCTTAGGGAGGTATCTCCTGCAGAGACTGCGAGAACACGGGGATGGACAATATCAGGTGGGAAAATCCTCAAGTACACTGGTATTTACACCCTTATTTTGTTAGGAAGTTCTGGAAGGTATTTTGTTCTACCAAAATACTACTATAAAGTAGGATTCTGCTACGAAACAAGGCCTTCTTACATTTACTTTTTTTTAACACTGCATTTTACTAGCGGTTCAGGTTATACACATGTGTCCTAATTACAATCATGAGTTAGGGATGAGGAAGGTTGAATTTAGAGGAAGCATATCTGCATTTATGTGGAGGGAAGATGGAAAACAGTTTTGCAAAACCACCCTCAGTACACCCGACCGGGATTAGAGCCCAATCTCCTTGTCATCGGCAGTCTAATCTAACATGAAAGTGACGCCTTAGACTACGAGGCCACCGAAGGTCTATGGTGTAATCACTTAACATAATTAAAAATGTATGGTATAGAAATTAAACTTCAATCAAGACCCGTTTTTGCATTTACTAATAATTATTGACACACTTTTTATAACTTTTAATAGAAGATATACTGATTTTATATAGATTTTTATAAAAAACTAATACTTTTTCACTAAGTCATAAAAAGTATATTAATTATTAATGAATGCAAGCATGGGTCAAATTTAAGATATTTTTAAATTAAATTTTAACATATTTTTATCTTCGTTTGTGAAGGAATTCTTGAGTATAGGCCAACTTAGGCTATTTAGACTGTAGAGTAAGTTTATTTAGTCTCCAGTGCTGCCAAACGTGATGACTAGGGCTAGGATATTAACGACCTAAAAATGTGTATAAAATGCCCTATTAAAAATGCAGTTAGGACCCCAAAACAATATAAATAAATACTATTTAAAACTTAAAAAATAATGATAAAAATATATTTGCTTTCCTTACTAAAAGAAGTAAACCAAAACAAAACCTTAAAATATAATTTAACGTTTCGTTTCTGTGCCAAACTAAAAGTTTTTATTTTGCTAACAAAAAATATTTCATATAAAATAAAACAAGGAAAAGAGATAAAAATTCAACTTACATTTTCTAACAGTTTAATTTGACATTAAAAACTTCGGAGTTTTTATCTCAACAGTCCAGAATTGCACAGCAAAAATCATTTGCAGATTTTCGAAAGAGAATTATTTTTTATTATCTGCTATCAATGCTTTAAACATAAAGAAGCTTATTCCCACTTCTACTGACCACACAGGAGCATAATTGAAATAAACTATATCACTTTGTTCAAAATCTCCTGAAATTTCACCAAGGGAAAAGTTTTTCTTTGATAGCACATCTGCAATTAAGCACAGCATTTCATATCCTTAATTTTTTTAAAATTTAATCAATTTTCTTTTGCACAGCCTCTACCAATTTTCCACTCACAATATTTAGGTCACTCACAATTTTCTTTATCAAATCTATTTGATCCATTAATAGCACTGTGGACTTCTCCAAGGAAGTAATGGCACTAGGCAGAAATCCAAAATTCGACCGTAGGTAGGAAAACTTACCTGCAATTTCAGGATCAGAAAGATGTTCCTGAGCAACTTTAATTGAGGTTGCTTCGTTGCTGTCAAATGAGTCAATGATCTTTTCCAACACTTGGAAGTTCTTACAGTAATAGTTGCATGCTTCAATTCAAGTCCTCCACCTGGTTAAAATGGGAGCTGGCGGCAAAGGACCATTCGGGGCCTCCGACTTGAATGATGCCACTCGAGATGGTGTCTTCAGAAAAACTTTCTTCACGCACCTAATCAGCTGGTCAACTTCGATGAATTGCCATCGTCTCTCTTCAGCAGCTCTGTGACAGGCATGTGCTTGACATGTTAGGTGCACCATTTTTGAGTACAGCACTTTCAGAGCATTAACAGCCTTTATCATATAAAGTGCAGCATCAGTCACGAAGATATGTACAGTGTCGTGTTGGATGCGATCGGGTCATATTAAGCTCAAAGACCTATCAAAGAATTTGCTTATTGTAGAAAAATTAACTTTTTCTAAATTTTCACAATTGATGAGAAAATGTTTGCCAGGGCCATCTTCTTCCATCGTATCTACCATTACGTTAGCTACATATAATCATAAAGAGTTAGTTGTCTCATCCATAGACACCCATATTTTCTTTCCTGATACTTTTTCTATCTTCTTCATGGTGTTTTCATAGCAACGGCTGACATAAATTTTTCTTAGTGTGGAGGAGTCCGGCAAATTCTTCCCAGTGTGCTTTTCTAAAAAGCCGCGCAATCTTGGATTGTTAACTTTACTCAAGGGAATATAAGCACAAATGAAGGCTTCGCACAGTTCTTCGTAAAATGCAGTATGTTTTGAAGACTCGCTGGTTTGGCCAAGGAGCATTTGCTGTAGTTTTTTTTTCATCCTGGAATCGATGAGGACCTCGTTTTTATTTTTATCTATTGACATGCTGCTGCAGAGTTAATTTCTTTTCTGTGGCAACTTCACGTCACAAATTTTTCAATATAGGATCTGTCCATAAGTAGAGAATACTTATTCGCCATATTCAGTAACGAAAAGTTTTAATTTATGTGAGGCACTTTCTTTCATTTTAGGCATGTTGGATGTTGAAATTCACATAAACAACACGTGCAGCTTCCGAAAAAATGTAGAGAGACAATAAGCCACCACTATCTGCAAAACTTGCTCAGACTAGTCTATACGAGTTCATTTAAATCCCCACTATGCTAGAAGGGAGGGGGAAGAGCTATCCAGCTATCACCGGCTTGAGGGAAGAGACAGGGGAGGGGTGGAAGTAGTTTAACCACCGTCTTGGCACCACCGTTTGTTATGACGTGTGCAGAAATGTTCTAATCGTGGTTAAACGACTCAAAAATGATTAAAAATGACTTAAAATGACCAAAAAACCTTCAAAAAGGCTATATTCTCGTAAAAACAAGGAAAAAACTCCAAAAATACCTTAACAAAACTACTTAAATCAGCGAAGTTTCTTATGAAACACACTTGTATATACTTGAGCAACGTTCCAGGTTTGCCAAAAAAAATATGCAAAATCATCAAAATCCTAGTCCTAGTGATGCTTATGAACTGATCGCATGGCGGCAGGTTTGAAATTAACCAAAAACACATTACAAGGATATAATAAAATAAATGTACACTATTGGAACTAAAAATCTAGTTTACACAAAGTTTAACCATCAATTTACATTTAAGATAATTTTTTTATCTTTTTTAATCATCTTGAATTTTTGTTTGGATTTCGTTGGGGGGGGGGGGGCTTCACCTCCCCAATCCTCCCCCCTGGATACGTGCCTGGAACAAAACATTCTTGTATAATTACTTTTTAGTGGGAAGAACCTTTTAAAAAAATACAAACACATGATTTGACACAAATTAATAACACTTTACTATATTATTAGTGTTATTTTATAGACATTTATAATACTGTATTTGATGTGACTGCTGCAGTAGGCTATTTAACCCCTGCCATTAATTAGCATAACAATTAACTCCAGATAGCTTCTATAATCATTTAATATTATTAACTTTTCTTTAATTATGGCATTAGGGGGAGAGTGGTCGACTCGCCTCCCCTGAATTTTTTGCCCTGGCTACGGCGGTTTTAAGGACTATAAGAATACGGAGCTTACTGACTATGTAGATGGGACTTTATGTTTATATTCCAGATTGATGCTGTAAGTGGCGTAAAAACTACTTTCTCCGAGGTACTGCGGAAGAGCACGAGCTTAGCTGAGAGCCTACGCTCCCACGGAGTGGGGGTGGATGACGTGGTGGGGGTAGCAAGTGTGAATAGTCTGGAGTTTTGTCTGCCTGTGTTGGCAGCTTACTACCTCGGGGCCACGTGTGCTACTTTCAACCCTTTATACACTGTTCGTAAGTACTTCAATAGTTATTATATAGTCGGACCACCAAAACACCAACATTCCTTGCCTGACAGTTAAAAATGTTAGACTTAGACTTACTATATTAGGTTAAGTTAGTTTGTAGCCCAGGTCCTGCTATCCAATGAGTAAATATCTAAGCGCTAGTGCAACGTACATAATATTATAACGTGTTGTACTATTAATTTTTAGACCTGATATCCAATTAGTAAATATCTAGGTACTAGGGTAGGGTGTGTGGTATTATAAGTACAGTCTATAGTAAAGTTAACTTGAATGTCATTCACTGATATAGACGGTATGTTCGTCAAGCACGCCTCAAATATATTTCCAGGAGAGCTTAGCCATGCCCTGAACATCTCCAAGCCCAGTATAATCTTCTGCTCTCCAACCTGTGTCTCCAAGATAGAGGAAGCGAGTGAGGGTCTGCTTTTCGTGAGGAAGCTTGTCGTACTAGGGGATGGTACCCCAATGTCCTCTGGGCAAGTCCCCTTTCACTCCTTCATGCGACGTGAGGCCGCAGCTGATTTCGCCGCCGTGGACGTGGATCCCGACCAGCACGTCGCCGCCATCCTGTGCTCTAGCGGTACCACGGGGCTCCCCAAGGGTGTCATGATCACCGACAGAAATATAATTTCTTGCATCACGAATCTGGCGTGAGTACGGTGCAGTCTATTCTATAAGAATCTAAAGGAGGATTGGCTATGGATTCTCTTGCATTTCTTGAATAGACTTGTTATTCCTAGACGTTTCATATTGAGCCTTTATTACCAACATTTATTTGTGGTCATGATGTCACTTTACTCACTGAACAGGTGTATACTTATTATTTCTAGACTGCTCATGTTTAGTCATTGCTCAAACTACTACCAACATATCTCTATGACATTGACCTCACTTTAACTACTGCATTTGCGTACTTTTTTTTACTGACATAAAGTACATTCGAAGCCGATTCCAAAGAGCTTTACTTGACCAATAGTTATCTGTGGCTTTGATAACACTAAAATAGATGTATTTTGCGGGTTGCATGCATGTTGGTTCTATTTAATTTATATGTGATGCGTGCTCTATAACTTGGTTACAAAACATTACCTATAGCCAAGCACAAATTATTACATCTCTAACTTTATTATAGAAAGAAGAAATCATCTTTATAACTATCCAAGTTGGGTGTCAAAATCTCATTTATGTTAAGGAGGTGGAGAATGGAGGTGTACCTTATTTAACCCCACAAAAATGTTTTGAGAGACTTGTCATCCTTCTCCCACGCCTAAGGAATTCCAGAAACCCTTTCCTCGACAAACTTTTGTCAATTGGATACCGCTATAGGAGATGTCTTTGTCTGGAATATTTTTGGATGTTATACTTCTCTATAATATATTTGCAGTGGTATTGCCTCAGATAATTTTAAATTAATATTCACCTAGAATATGTTTGGAGTGGTTTTGGTCTAATATATTTTATAATTCCAGGTCTTTATAAGATATTTGAAGTATTTTAACGTATTATGTTCGAAAATATCAGAAAGAAGGGACATAAATTCAGAATAGGGAACGGGGATTAATTCCAGAAAATAAAACCTATTTTAATAGGGCAGGGCCCGCCTACCACTTATGCCTTTGCCACCACATGTCATTATTTAAGAAGGGCTCAGTATACATTTTCGAACTTTGAGGGAGAAGGGGTTATATAAGTTTCTAAATGTTAAAAATTGATAGCACTTAAAGTATTTAATTCTTGCCTCTGGATAACTCCTAGTGTCATTTAGTATTTGAAACTTTTCTTTGCCTGTGGCAGTTGAGAGGCTGTGCCACCCAAAATTGACCCCCCTCTCCCCTGAAATTTTGGTCTGGCTATGGCCTCGATTCCTTCCATAATCATTCGAGATGAATAAAGATGTTATGTCAGGCGTGAATAAAATGAAATGCAGTTTCGTAATTTTTGCTCATCTGAAATGGTCAATGCTAATCAGTATTTTCTTTACATGAATCAATTTTGAAATTAAATCAACATTAAAAAAAATATTTTATTCGCTTCTTTCAGAGATAACAGATTTGGTCATTTGAATTCCAACAACACCCAACTCGCAGTGCTGCCATTTTTTCACGCCTATGCCTATGCATGTCAGCTGGCTTCGCTCATAATAGGGTTCAGAGTGATAGTGCTCCCCAAATTTGAGGAAGAGCTCCTCCTGAAGTCTATTCAAGACCACAAGGTGAGATTTTACCAGGACACACATTTTAAAAATACATTCTGGAAATAATACTCACTATTAATTAATTATATTAATTATTCAAATTGATATGATTAGAAGGTTGACTTAGGCCATTTCATAAATGAGCTAGGCCATACTCTATAAGTTTTAATGATAGTGAATCTGATTAAGAATCGAATTCTTTACTTTGAAGTCAGAGTTAAGTTAGTCACTTAATATTTCAACATTTTGTTTCTAATATTATTTGTATTGACTTAAATATTAGAGCACCAGGTCAGTCCTAATAATTGTATGAAGTACTTACTTAGTCATTAGTACTAGGAACTCAAACATGTATTGCCGCACTTACAAAATACGCCACCTATCCAGGAGCTCCGGAACAGAGCAGGCTGGGGGCTGACCCCTCCTGCATTTATCTTGAGGCTACCTTAATCCCCCCAATATTTTACAAGTAAATTCAAAACCCATGCATACAAACATACAAATGTTAGCATCAATTTGGTAATTTTATGTAATGAAGACATACATTTATAGCTAACTTAATAGAAAACTGAATTGCCCTAATTTTGCAGTTTATATTTTTCACAGACGAAAAGAATTATATCAAAAAACTATAGTAACTGGCACTAGGACTATTCGTGATTGCCTTTTAAAAAAATAGCAAAGCCAAAGGGTAATACTTATTAACACTTTTGGCACAGATAAGAACAGATTAATACAATTGCAATTGAAATCAATTTTATTGTTTTCTTAATTTCCAGTTTAATGCCGTTATTGCTAGTTAAAATAATTCCTAAATACTTAAACTCATTAACCATGTCAAATAATATGTTTGTCGCAGTTTAAAATACAAAGGAAGGATATTATAATAAAGTAATTTGGGAATGAATCCCCGGCGGTGGATGGAAATATCCGAAGCTGGATGTTTGCGGTAACTTACACTATGAAAGAAAAGAAGTGCCAAAAAAGACGTTCCTCCCTTAAGGTTAACACTAATTGTGTGTGTGTGTGTGTGTGTGTGTGTGTAAAAGGGGGAGGGGGAATTTAATAAAATGACCTTTTTAGGATGAACAAAGAATACTTGACTTATTTGGAGCAGGATTCCTTTGAAAAGTTAATAGGAACTGTAGATTGAAGTGTTTGAAGTGTTTATGATTAGCAAAGAATATTTGATTAGGATTTATAAAATGATCTCTTTGCAGGGTAACCTTTTGTTTTGTTCTTATTTTGACATTCATGATGTTATTGAGTAAGTGCCTCCATGTGCATACGATTAAGACCAGACCATCAAGAGAGTTAGGTAGTTTTATGTATTCACCCAGTATTTTGTTCTACTGACACCTACACTACTGGTATTTCTGGTGGTGTGATGAGAGAGAGGGCGGGCAAATTAAAGGTGTACACAACCCTGATTTGACCAGGTTTGAGCATAAATAATTGTTTTTATTGTTTCTCGCTCGTCTCTCTCATTCAATATGACCCCCTTGTTCCCGATAGCCACGCACCCAATGTTCTTAAGAAAGAGTCCCAAGGTGGACCAATACTACATAGCCAAGATTCTGAAGAGCTATTATTTACTGTTGTCCTCCTCTCATGTCTTTAGTTCAAGATTATCCTCCTGTTCCTGGTACCCACGTTATTGATGTTCTTGGGGAAGAATTTTTTGCAATTTTGATTAGCCATAATCTAAAATAAGATATTTTAAGGAATTATGACAGAACATATCTATTTCCGTCCGTGGAATAAACAAGCTCAGAATCATCTGGTGACCATTCTGGACAGTTCTTGAAGTGAATCATCTGAAACCCTCTAATCAAATTAAAAATCTTTTAGCAGACGCTGTCATTTCCCACGTCTATATTGCATTTGGCTATGAGTTCAAGGGAATGATTGTCAAAGGGGCAAGAAATTGTTCGATTAATTCATGTTTAATATCATGACACCTTTAGGGATGTTTTCCTGATAACATTTTTAATCTCTAAATTATCTAGTGAAGAAGGACTTGTCACTTAAGTATCATATCTCGTGTGTGTCACTCCTGCAGCAACTTTATTGAGTCGTGTACCTTCAGATCATTTATTTCAAATTTAAATCTAGAAATTTTGTTGATTTAGGGCAGTCGTATTTCTAAATAAAAGTAATGTACCTATGTATTTAATGTGAATAAATATACTGATTGATAAATGTGTGTTGATGGCAACACTCAGTTATCTTGCTTACGTGTGCAATATATTAATAACTCCGTGCCCGCTTCAATTATTTTGCTGCACCCTAACAGTCAGAGATAATCTGACCATTCTTGTGCCTAGAAAATTCCAAGGTGGACCGTTATAACCTGGCCCTGGTGATGAAAAGTTATTATTGCCTTTCCTTCCTCGTGTTTCTGGTTAAAGATAACTGGGGAAAAGTCTATAGATGTTCGCCTGCGACATGATTAGGGTAATAAAGAGCTAGTATTTATTCTCTCTTCACCATGTGTCTGGCTCAAGGTAACTCTCCTGTTCCTGGTGCCCACGCTCCTCGTGTTCCTAGGGAAGAGCCCCAAGGTGGACCTCTATGATCTGTCCAGCGTGAAGGAGATCTGGTGTGGGGCTGCCCCTCTCAGCAAGGAGGTCCAAGACCAGGTCACCAATAGGCTTAAGATAAGAAACGTACGGCAAGGGTATGGCCTGACGGAGACCACTCTTGCCGTGACGTTCATTTCGGGTGGAAGAAACAAGTACGGCTCGTGTGGGACCATTGCGCCAGGGATGACGGCCAAGGTAAGGAGACAATCTAGTCGTCATTTACAGCTTCGGTATTTCCATGGGAAAACAAGGGTGGCATTAATGTACACATATTTTTCACGGAGCCATTAGATCCTGGTTCTTCATTATGTATTCTAAGTACACCAACGTTTGTGGTCATGTTGTCTACCACGACAAACTGGCAATTAACTGGATCGCCAATGGCGAGAAATTCGAGATTTGAATATATGTTGAGTGTAACTATAGTGGTTTTTTACTAAATGATTTTCCCCTCTTCTTTTATGCAAATACGGGTACATTTCATCTTAATTATATTTTACTCGTTACTAAATCAATAGTGTAAATATTTAAAAATGTGGGTGGGAAGACGAGGTGCACAAAAAAAAACCTTAGTGTTAAACGTATTCAGACAACAACTTCAAACAAAATCCTAATAGCATCTGATTTCGCAACATGTAAATATTTAAAAACTTCCAACCCCATCAAGATTTAAATTAAGGTCTCTCAGAAGTGGCTATAAAATGTCTGAAGGTTCCCAATACGCTGTCAATCCTACTAAAACACAGGGCTCCATCTGGAACTGGACTTACAAAGCTATCGTAGTTTATTTTAGTGAAGACTCGAGTCTTGTGCATTCTTCTAAGCCTTTTTATAATACGTTATAACATCATGGTTAATTAATGCCATGTATTTTTTCCTGCACAGGGTCGTAATAGCTGTCAGGACTACTCACATATATATATTTTTTCTTGCCCACTTAAATGCTGGTACATTAACTCTAAAATTGCCCTTCCACAGTTGCATTACATAGTAAGTGGGCAAGAAAATGGAGAACCATTTGGGTAAAAAAAAGTACACTAAGCTAGGATGCAAACCATGACCTTTCAGTTACCAGTAAACCAGTTTAATCAAGACTTGCACTTAGTCCATAGACCCACCGATGCGTGTATCGGCTTACTCATTGGGATAAGAATGTCCTTAAAAGGCATTCACACGAATCAGTATGAATAACTGTGAGGAAACTCCTCTCTTATGCACCTCAACCGAGACTTACTCTCATTACGTCAATTCAGCCTATTGCGAGCTTCACTCCTTAGACCACTGTTGGTGCTTTTATTTTACCAGGTAGTGGACTTGGAGACAGGAGCACCCCTGGGTCCTAACTGTAGTGGGGAGCTGTGTTTTAAGGGCCCCCTCATCATGAAGGGCTACCTCGGAGACCTCCAGGCGACGTCAGCCACCATGGATGACGACGGCTTCCTAAGGACTGGAGACGTGGGGTACTACGATCAAGAGGGGTATTTCTACATCGTGGAAAGGGTCAAGGAGCTCATCAAGTACAAGTCTTTTCAGGTAACAGAGGGGTACTGTTTAGGTTAACTTATGGCAATTTGGGATCTATATTTAGATTGTAGTGTTATTTCTGTTAACGTTTTCTTAATTATGAAGTATATTACACAATAAAGTAATTTTACCTACTTAATTTCTATAAATTCTGACATTTTTAAAATTTATTTTGGCTATATTTGGTTCCATCATTTTTGAATGAAATATTTGAATAAAGAAAGAAGAAACTATCGATTTTTAGCAGTTATTTTTGTAACGATAGTAAATATATTATAATTAATAACAATTTTTTTCAAGGAAGCAATGATGGCACAGTCTGGACCCTGAAGTTAGTTGGGTGAACTAAGTTCAATATTATTTTAATATTACCGGATTTATTAACGGCCATTTCAAGGTGACAACATGCATACACCGAGTCATAATGTAACCCCCAGTCCTAGATATCCCCCAAAAAGAATAAAAAGGAAACGGGTAGCATATATTTTACATTTTTTTAAACTAAGAGACAAGTCAATCGATAAGTACAGAAATATAAATGTAGAGTGTACAGTATTAGGTAACGGGCACTGGCCAGATAAGGCTAAATCATGAAGTATTAATTATAGGGTCACAGATTACCTTTATATTCCCTCAATAAGGGAACAGCTGAATGAGAATAACAAACAACTTTGGCAACATTATTCAATTTAAGATTATGTTTAGAATATTCCTAGTAGAATACTTTACTCGATACTTTAGTTAAAGCTTTATATTGACAACAAATAAGTGTCAGCGCCACCTAGTGGCCAAGAGATAAAGTAATGTACAAATACACATGAGACCATGCCATATCGTGGACTGGAAAAAATTTGTTATATATAAACTAGCCTTCTAGTGGGAATGAGCATTGGCAGAACTACTTACAGTGCACCCGGGAAAAATTCCAATTAACGTGTAACATTCTAACATGGCGTTCCATGGATGATTTGTGAGAAATATCAACTAGAATGTTCAAGAGATGTCACTGTCAATCATTGATAAAGGAGGACAGCGTTTGTATGGGTAAAACCAGAATTGGCCATTGTATGTCTGTCTCTGTCCTAACTTGTTCAATTACGCGTCACTTTGTTTTCACTACAGTTTACCTGCATTCGTTGTGCTGTGCTTCCGATGCTGGCTGAGTATGAGGTTACTTAGTCATTAACATATTGTGTTTTTACTGAAAGTGTTCTTGTGGGCTGTATATTGTGTGAAAAGGAAAATAATCGTGTGATATGAGGGACATAAGATTTTTTTAAACTCAAGATTGTTTATACGATACTCAATCCAGATACAGTCACTATAGTTGAAGAATTTCTACTCCCACTCAATTCTAGTGCTAATCGATTGGGTATTGCGTTGTATTTATATTCGAATTATTATGATGATGACGAACTTCATCTGAAATTATAAGGAGAGCCTTAGGCTCCTCCTATTCAAACGTACAATTTTAAAAAGGACGTAAACCTCGACGCAAAAAAAGAGCATTTCGATCTGAATGGCTTAAAATCTACCCTTGAGTGGCCTACTCATATATCGCGAAAGGGCTTCTCTGTCGAGTCCGTGTCCTATTTCGCCTTCAGCTCAGCGTGGTCTACAAGGACAACTTATCATCTCCCCTTGCCTTAAATATAACAAGTTTCATGAAACTGAACAGTCTCATGCGATAGCCCAGTGGAATTATGATGCGAATGTTTCTTCAAAGAATTTGGAGAACATTATGGCTTTAAATTCCGCGTACCACGAGGAAGTTGAAGGAAAAACAAAGAAACTTCGTTATAATATATCAACAATTTTGTTTTGTAGACAGCATGATCTTCCACTTCGTGGAAAATTGATGGGGTTTTTATTTTCACAGATCTGATACATTTTAGAATTTAATCTGGGGATAAGATTTTGAAAGACCATTTGTAATCGGGAGTAAAAAATTCCTTGTGTAGTATCGCATCAAATCCAAAAAATTGTTCTAATGTACTCAAAAGCAAAATAATTGAGGAGATGAAGCGTGCATCTGTTTTGTCGGTGTTGGCTGATGAGAGTGCTGATATTGGTGGTACAGAGCAGTGTGTCAATTAGTGATTGGTATCAGCGTTGTTATCAAGGAAACAAAAAGCCAGTAATTTGTGAAGAATTCCTTAGAAATGTACCACCGCAAGAGCTAAACTCTGAATCAATTTCATAACCTATTACTCAGTTTCTAAAAAAACTACAATTTAGATTTAAACTAGCTCGTTGGCCAAGGGTATGACGGCTTTGCTACAATGGCTGGTCACATTAGTAGCGTTCAGAAACTGATTAATGACAAGTATCCAATGGTGTTAGGCTAGAGGCTAGGAGTTGACTAAGATTAATGGTTGTTCTACGATTCATGTGCATCGGCTGACAAGTATACTTTATTCCGCAATTTGAGTGCACCCGCTCATTCTAGGGTGGAGAATAAAATAATGCCCACATGCTTGTCTTTGTCTTATTTGGTATGCCTGTGACAAGGAGGTCAATGCTATAATCCCAGTTGAGTGTGGTGAGGATAGTTTTTTCCTAAATGGTTTGTCAGTCTTTATTCTCACAAATGCTGGTACATTTCCTCTAAATTGTCCTTTCCTTATCCCTAACTCGTAAATGTAGTTAAATATGGAAAACCTGGGGGAGGGGAGTAGTATCATATAGGTAGTGATATGCGGTGCAAGAAAAGTTTTTTCTTTAAGTCTATAGACTATAGGATCGACCTTTTAAAAGCTTCTATTGAAGAAATTTGTTTTTATTTTAAGGTCCCACCTGCAGAGCTGGAGGCAATCCTTCTAACACATCCGTCAGTCCAAGACGCCGCAGTGATCGGGATTCCTGATGAGATGTCCGGAGAGCTACCCATGGCTTTCATAGTGAGACAGCCTGGAGCGACCATAAACAGTGAGATGGTCACTCGCTTTGTGGCCGGTGAGATGCAGGGATTTAAAGGATAGATTGCTCATCATATCCGCGCAGTAGCTCAGACGTGAGGCCATAGTTGAAACAGATTGAGGACAGTAAGCTATAAACTTCCATTGGCATAATGACGGGTATTGTCCATGAATTTAAGAGGTGCGTTAGCCTACTAACCGTAGCCATCAAGAGCGTAGGAAAATAATCTTTATAAGGAAGGGATAAGGAGTGTATACTAGTGTTGGACGTAATATGTCATTGATGAGGTAGCGGACTATCTTAAATACCTTTTATATTCATATATCTTGAAATGTAGGCTTTTGAGGCTTAAGTTTATTTTGGGTATTTACAAAGATGTGATAATTGTATAATGCCTATAAATGCCTATTTCATTTATTAGTGCCCAGTGTACAAATAAGGGCCTTAAAATAATTTGTATCTATCTCTCTGATTATCTTTTAAATACTAGGAAACTACAATGGAAATCCCTTGCATACCAATACTGTTTAAAGCTTGATTCACAAGTCCACCGGAAATAAAAAGCAGAATCGGCCTCAGTGGCGCAGCAATTTACACGTTCTATGTTGACCCATGATGCATTGCAAAGCAAACTTAAAACATTTGATTATCAAAATATTTTATTTTCTAGTGGCTAAACATATATTTTAGATCATTTTCCTGGTGGATGTTTTAAAATTATAACGCTGTGTCATGACACAATCCAATAAGCCGATACAAACACTTTACATTGCTGGGTTATTTAAAATATCCTCACAACGGCCAATGGAGCTGTCTGCATGTTTCTGGCTGTACAGCATTTGCGTTATCAAATACTCATGTGCACTGGTTTGAGATGGTTAGGTTTGAGATTTGCTTCCGTGTCGAAGATTTCAGTCAAAACAGACAAAGTAGAGATGAGTTGAACTGTAGAGGAACAGCTCGCACCAATTAGACGGAAATATTGTGATTGGCTTAGAGCTCGTCATGTGACCACGTTTCTTTTCTGCGCTTGTTTTTCGGTGAACGTGTGAATCCACAATAAGTCCGATAATCCTGTTTTCACATTTTCGTCGTTTATTGGTGCGGTGCCTAAAAGACAAGTAGTGCCTAACTAATATTGTTTCTCACCCGCTGGTGCACTCGTCATCTTCAGTCATCCTTAGGATAATGGTTTCTCTTCCAATAACACACTACGCACTTGCCATTCAGAAATGACAGCCAAAATAAAGTCTACTTCATGAGGATGTTCGTAGGAGGTAGGAACAGCCCCTAGATCCGGTGGTCTAATAGGCTCAGACATAAAAGACTGGGGACCAAGATTTTATTTTGAACCGCAGTAGTGTCAGTTAATTCAGTGGTTGTGTCTTTTTTTTTTTTATTTAATATAGCTGTTTATTAGATGTGCGTATCAATTTACTATTATTTCTTTACAATGCAGCGGGTTAAGCTTTTATCTCAAAATTATTTGCAATTTATGTGGGGGACGGGGAGTCAGATCACCTTCTCGTCTCCCTTCTCTTCCTCCCAGTTTCGTCACTGTACTTATGAGTGATTTATTTTAGTTCATAATTTTTACACAAGGTTTTTTTTATCACGGTTTAATCAATGGAGTAAGTATTAGGAGGGCCGTTAAGAGGATATACACCCTCATTACAATAAAAGGGGATGGGAAAACCATAGTTTATAAACCATATGTGGGGAAACCACCCCATGTGCATCCGACTAAGATTCGAAACTGACCTCCTACATCCCCTCCAACTAGTATTTTACAATCCTGATGCCTTAGACCACGTGACCACTGGCATGGGTGTTATAAACGCTGGTCATCCAGCGTAGATGCGTGGTTTGGATAGGTCAATTCTCACACGGATGTTCCTAAAGGACGCCGACACACTTTGATAGTTTAATTAAGTTTATAATAACACCACCAGACGGTCTAAGGCGTCAGTTTCGTAGTAGACTTGATTGACGATGACTAGGCACGTCGAGTTTAGAATCTTAATCAGGTCAACCACTGTTATTTCTCATCCTCTCTCCACGCCAATGTGGTTGCATTTCCTCTAGATTATAGATCGTTCTCCCAAACCCTACACCTTGGAGGGATGGTATCATTAGAACTGTTCTTTGTTCCAGAGCATGTGTCCCCTCAGAAGAGACTCCACGGGGGTGTCGAGTTCATTGACGCGATCCCCAAGACCGCTAGCGGGAAGATACTGCGACGAGAACTGCGTGAGCGGTACAGTCGTAGCAACAAGTCCAAACTCTGATTCGGAGCACTTCAGAAGAGAAGATTTATTCCCAAAGTGGCAAGCGGTGAACTTTGTAAAGCGTGTTACCAGAAACCTACACTGTAAAACACAACCTCATCCAAACTTTTCACTTATGTGTCAAATTTTACTTCTAAAAATCGAATTATCTTTATTTGTACGCTTAAAAAGCGGTTCGATCAAAACATAATAGAGAACGGTTGATTGCTCAATCTAAGAATAAAAAAATTGACAAATGAATTAAGATTAAAATAGATATAGGGCATAAATTTATAGCTATTAGTGGTAAATGAATGTAAAAACACACCCCTTAACCTCTCCACAAATTGGCTTGCACCCACTTCGGTGGTTGCGTGGTCTAACGTGCTACTCTCACAGTAGACTAGACTGCCGATGATGGGGATATCGAAGTTCAAATCTTGGTCGGGTGTACTAAGGGTGGTTCTTCCTAAATGGTTTTCCACTCTCTACACGTCAATGTGGGTACACTTATTCTAAATATAACCTTCCTTATCTCTAAAAACATTAGCGTAATAATAGTACATACGCGTATAGCCCGAACCGGTAATAAGACGCACGGCTAAAGGGCCGTTCTCACGAGTCAAGTTTAGTTGACGGATTTTAGTTGATCAACAAAAGTTGAATGAAAAACCTAGTGCGAACCTTTGTGGATCAAGAAAAGTTTGACCGAGTCAAACTTTATCGTTCAAGTGAAGAGTCAACTTTCAGTAGAACCAGTTATTGACACGTGTGAACCCTCCGGATCGCCCTAGGCCAGTCAGTTTGCTTTCAACTCGTATCGAGTGCAGGTATTTTCCCGTGTCGTGTTTGTTTCGAATATCAAAATGAGTGGCAAGTGGTCCGAAAGCGTGATGTTCAAATTTTTAGAACTATATAATAAGCACGAATGTCTTTGGAACCATCGTTTGGATTATTATAAAAATAAAGATGCGTGGGAAAATGCTTTGAGACGTATAATAAAAGAAATGGACATTTCTGGTTTAACCATTTCTGACGTAAAAAACAAAATTAAGACAATCAGAACTATGTACAAAAAAGAAAATCATTGGTGTGCAAATAAAAAAAAAAAGTTGAATGGGAACGGAGGAATTATATGTGCCTAAACTGTTTTGGTATAAAAGAGCAGATACATTTCTGAATGGTGTTACAAACACAAGAGATACGTCATCAAATTTAGTAAGTACACTCTTTATTTTTTAAAGTAACTTTACATTAACTTATAATAATAATTATTATTTATCATCATGTATCATATCCTGTTGCCACGGCAGAGCACCTTCTCCCGAAAAATATTCTGCGTATTCATTAGGCACAGTAGACGCTGATCTGGTGTAGTTACGACTCCCTAAATTAACCTGCAAATTAACTAAACCATTCACTTTAGTATTCTGTGTTCTACCAAGAACCTGGTATAGTGCACCACGTATTAAGATCTTTACTATCAAAGGAGCCTGCAGGTGTATATCCTTCACTAGAACTCATTTTTAGCCAGTTATGTAATGCTAATGCTGCTTTGACAATTCTGTCCACTGAAGTAATTCCAACGGCTATAGATCGTTCGAAAACTCTGAATCTAGAAACCAAAATTCCGAATGCATTTTCAACTACGCGACAAGCGGTAGTTGAATATTTTTTGTTTTGTCGATAAATTAGTACTTCTCCCAAATGGTTTTAAAATGTTTGTTCGTAAGGGAAAAGCATCATCAGCTATTATTACTCCATGTTTTGGAAGATTTAACCTTTTACTGAAATCTTCCAATGCAGCATTCAAAGATGATTTTCCAAAAACGGCAGCATCATTTTCCCATCCATTTGTATCTACGTCAAAATAGCGAAAACAATTGTTTGCATCTACTAATGACATCAAAATCACGCTGTATGAACCTTTGTAATTAAAATACTCTGATCCACTAAGAGGGGCATTTCGTATAACGATATGCTTTCCGTCTATAGCACCACGACAGTTGAGAAAATTCCATCGGAAGTTGTATTCCTTATGAAATGCTTTCCATTCTTCTTCAGTTTGTGGCACCTATAACAATAAAAAGAAACCTACATTGTAAAAATTTGAAACATTGACATTTTTTATTAACGTTAACAAACATTTAACATATATATATATAAATAAAATAAACATATAAACTATACATATAACATTAATTATTTACCAACGTATTAATATAAAAAAAAATTCTGATGAAGTTTTCTTTATCTTTCAGAATTTAGTGCAAGATGAAGGAACCGAAAGCGAAATGCACGAAGACACACAAGAAACCCCTGAGGAAAGGGGATTTCCTGCATCTGCATCTATTATTACCACAAATGCTGAAGCTCAGGCAGAAATAATACATGTGGAAAACACAGAATCTGCCAATCAGTCTACTCTAAAACAATCAAAACCGACAAATGTGTTTCGTGCTCCTCAGAGTCGCAATCGGAAAATGGTTCATGACATAAGCGCAGCGTTTGATAAACTTGGTAAAGTAGTGCAAAGTATTAAGACAAAAACTATTGGAACTCATAATGAAACAGTCTCAATACACAACTTCATCACCAGTGATTTCACCGTCTCCAAGTGCTACTCCTTCACCAGCGTGTTCAAATAGCATGGATGGAGAATATTGGTCATCCTCATTTGAAACTGATTCCAACAACAAACAACAACACGAAGAAGATTCGGAGCAGACAACTGATATACTTGCCAAAGCTCTAAATAATTTTTTACAGTAAAAAATAAAATAAAATGTTGTAAAGCATCTTAAATTTAATACTTTTGTTAAAACATATTGTACTTACTTTAATAAACTCTTCTAAAGCCTAGTATATAGCTATACAAACTTCCTTCAAAACGTTTGAAATTGTATTTTTAGGTACATGGTATATGAGGCCAAGCGTTTCAAATTAATCTCCTGTAGCTAAATATCTTAATGTTACTTGCAGCTTTAGTCTTGGTGAAATAGTTTGTCGCATCACTTTGTCACGTTTCTTTATGCGGCACTGAACTTTCAATAGCAATTCCTCCAATTTTTCTTCCAACATTCTCAAACAATTTCTATATCCTTCACTATCCTATAATGCTAGTTCCCTTAACAATGTCTCCGAAGTTCCCAATCGTTTTCTTCTCAAGATCCACCGTCTCACCCAAAAACGACGCTTTTGACGATAGTTACTTAATAGAATTGTTCGCAGTTATTCTCGTGACATAACTGTTATAGTATGCACTACTTCACGCAACGCTTCCTTCAAAGCCATTGTGAAAACTGAAACGATATGATCGATTTCAGTTGAAACGTATGAACCAAAACTGATTCAAGTCGCATTCAACTTTTGTTGATCAACTAAAATCGGTCAATAAAACTTGATTCGTGAGAACGCGCTTTAAGAAAAATACAAGTGACTTGCAGTCGTGTCAGTGGTGGAACTGTCTTTACTGTTCTCGGTGGCTCAGTTGCATCACATCCTCACTCTAGAGTGGTAACAAACCTATTATTTCTCGCGCTCTCAATAAGCATTTAGAAATGTCAAAGTTTCCAATAGGCCTTGTATCCACTCTAGTTCATGAAAAAGCCTGGAATGGGCTTATTTTTTAGATTTGTAAGAATACCTTTTGCATTGCATTATATTGACTATCTCATATTTAAAACTAAATAATCTCGTTTTGAAGTGCTACCAATGGTAACACTGTTTACTAGAAATACTCGTCACTGATTTTATACATTCAACCTAGAACTTTGCTGTACTGTTTATAAATTGATATTGAAATGTTTTCTCTGTTTTTATTATAATAAAATATTACAGAAATGAAATATTTTACCATAAAACGCCATTATTGGCATTTTCTTTAAATCTCACTCTTGTTTTGCTTTTAAAAATATTCCACCTAAGTGTAGGTCTATTAAAAATACTTACGTGTAATCAATTTTTTTTATCATACTATAAATAACCAATGATTTCAAGAATATTGAAAATGGCCCTTTGGTGCTGAAACGGTCCATTCATTATAGCCAAACAAACCGGCCCCATGGTGTAGTGTTCAGTACACCTGGCTACGAGATTAGGGGCCCAGGACTCGATTCTTAGCTGGATATTTTTCCCTTAAGGGGAACGACCCCAATGGTCACAAGGGTTTGGTTAAGTTAGGTCAAGACTCACCCCCGGATCCACAACTTCATAGTAACTGTCATCACATCATCTCATTTTTGGTACGACTTGTAGACAACCCCCTATGGTGTACCCTGAGCGACGTTCTGTGCCACCAGAGCGGCTAATAGTCTACACAAGGCAACCGAAACTGGATGACATGTCCCTCCCAGTCAAATGCGCCATACGATAAAACAAAAAGGCTGAACAAAGGCCTGCCAAGTATCACAGCCAAGAAACTTATATTAGAGGAAAGGATACATCGAGGCCCTACAAGGGCTCGAAACAAATTCTCTCCGAACTCTTTGCATCCCATAATTATCGACCATAATGCGTGCAAAGTGCGGTGCGAACCAACAACACACGCATCCGCACGACACATTCCGCTCGCAGTGAGGCGGCTTTGGGCACGACCGATTTACCGACAAGCACACGGCTCACGACACACGTGCACTGCGCACGCCTCAGGGCATAGGCAGTGTGCGCTTCGCATGGCTCGTCACGCACGCCTCACTCTCTCCATACCTGATATGCTCGCCCTGAGTTGGGCGCAGTGCACGTGTGTCGTGAGCCGTGTGCTTGTCGGTAAATCGGTCGTGTCCAAAGCCGCCTCACTGCGAGCGGAATGTGTCGTGCGGACGCGTGTGTTGTTGGCTCGCACCGCACTTTGCACGCATAATGGATGAGAATGAAGTTTTACGTCAAGAAATTCAACTTTATGAGAGTAATCGATTATTATGGGATGCGAAGAGTTCGGAATATTATAATAAAAATGAAAGATAAGATGCGTGGCGTGAAATTTCCGTCAAAGTAAATATTTTTGTCAAAGAACTGACGTCTTACAGACGTTAGAAATCATGTTGTCTACTGACGTGCGTTGCGCACGATGGTTTTATTGCTAGCATTGAGCATGCGACTATCAACACTATCTTGTGACGTATCCCTCAAGCCGAAGCGCACCGCCTCGCACTGTCCGTACGCAGCTTTAAAAATATAATTTTCAGAAAGTAAAACTGTCCCCCTTTAAAAATATATATATTTGTAAAAAGGTCGGGTTTGTGCAAGTTTAAAAATAAATGCCAGAAAGAAAGATTGATTCCATCTTAATTATTATATATATATATATATATATATATAAGTATATATATACTTATATATATATATATAAGTATATATATACTTGTAGACATTTAGAAAAATGTAAAATGTTAGAAAGTAATATGTATGCCTCCTTAAAATATATGGTCAGTTTAGGGTTTGTATCGTCTATAACTACGCCAATAAGCAAAGTTTATTTTAGCATAAATATTTATATAAAAATTTCAAGGCTTATTCAGCTTTAAATATTTGTCAGAAAACAAGGTATATGTGTGTACCAACACCCAGGTGACTTGAGAGGATTATATACTCGTTTAGTGGGTTTAGCCACAATACAGGTTTCCCATCCTTTCTCCAGGCGTATTCGGGTACATCTTTCTCACGACGTGTCCTTAATTTTGGTTTGTTAAGTCATAGGAAGTCAAGCGTACTGCCATAAGATGTGTGCTGATAAATAAAGTCAACAAGTTACTTATCTGAAGTAGCTGCGCGTAATCTATTGGTCTGGAGCCATGCACCTTGGTATATTTGATTAGATCCAACCAAGGTTGGTGCCACTTTGCATAGTTACGTTAGTTGTGAGTACATCCACCACCGTTTTCACGGGCAAATATACACGAGCGAAGGTGAGTCGAATGTATTTGTGTCCAGTGGCAGCAGAAATTTATGTCAGGCTGAAGGGGGGGATTAATGTAAAAGGGATTTCGAGGGCTGTGAGCCCCAAGCCAAAGGTGAGTCTGGGGATCCTCCTCGAGTAAATATTTGAAAATTGGATTCTCCTATAATATATTTCGAGTGGCCTTCGTCCGGAAGTGTTTGGAAAGTAGACTCCCATACAAGCTATTTCGACTGGTCCTCCCCATAAACATTTTAAAATTTGGATGCCCTTTAAAGCTAATTAGAGTTGTTTCAGTGGATTTAAAAAATATATATAATCTTCTAGAAGATATTTGGAATAGTCATCCCCCTTAATCTTTTTGAAATTTGGATACCCCTAGAAGTTATAGAGAATTACCTTAGTCAAGAATTTTTTGAAAACTGGATGCGTCCAGTGCTCCCTACGATAGGGTTTGGAGGACTATTGGTACCATGGTATTAGGCCCATGGTCCATGTTCACAAATTTTTTTAAAAATGTAATAGACGAAAGAAAATAATACTAAGTAAAATATGAATGATAAGCCTGTCTAAAATGCGCCTCCCTCTGTATTTCCAATTTTAAATGTGGCATCTACTGGCAATTTTTTGAGATATGGCTTCCCCTATAAGTTATTCAGAGCGTAAGATATTTTGAGTGGACCTTTTTCGTGAATATCTTTTGGAAATTGGATGCCTCTATGTTCTAGATGCTATTTGGAGTTTAAAGTAATGCAAGGCGATATTTCAACTACATATTTGAGAATATCAGCAGGGGGCGAAATAAATCTGAGTAGGCCAAATTTGTTCTGGGGGATGAGGGTGGAGGTTGTGGGGATATTCATTCGCCCCATGTTTGACGAGTAACTATAACTAAGACGTATTGAAGGGTAGAGAGGAGCTGGCTGAATGGTCAAGAACTTGGCGTTATTCACAGCTCTGTTTAGTTAAAAGTGCGTCTCGGTGGACGCTCATTTTTTAAATTTGAGTTAATATAAAAACTACACTAAGTTATAGTTTAAAAAAACTAGCTACTCACTTTAGTACAATCTATGAATTACAGTTTATAAAATAAATATAAACGCTATCATTTATGTATTTAAAATGATAGAATATTGAAGAAATTCTTTTGAGAGAAATTGATTTTCTAAATTTGATTTAAATTCAACAATTTAATTTGCTTTCCATAGTATTTTTATAATAGTTACTAATATCCCAAACCCTTCCGAGTAACCAATACTATTTATTATACAGAGTGTTTCCGGCTAAAACAGCTAAACTTTGGGAAGTGGGGGTTGATCAAAAAACTAACTCAAAATGTAATTTAGGAGATTTGCTCGTTTTATCTTCCTTTTCACGCAAACAGAAAAAAACTAAATTAAAACACGTTTTTCTGCAGTGGTCCTCGACAGTGGCTTAATATTAATTTTCCTGTAAGATGGAACGGTCGTGCTGGACCTGTGGCTTGGCCTCCACGTTCATCTGATTTAACGCCATTAGGTGTTGTTTTTTGTATGGGGAGCTCTCAAGCAAAAAAGTGAATGAAGTATCTGTAAATGACCTTCAATCATTACGATCAAAGATTTCCCAAGCGTGAGAAGAAACAACAGTCGTACAATGTCTGTCAGCCTTTAGTTTTGTTATACATAGGTACAATGCTTGTCTTCGGGCTGGAGGCCGTCATTTTGAACAAAATAGTTAAATAAAAATATATTTTTTTAGTACCTATCTTGTTTTTATTTTGTTTTTTGATGTTTGCGTGAAAAGAAAGAGAAAACTAGCAACTCTCCTAAATACATTTTGAGCTAGTCTTTTAATACACTGATACTTACGAAAGTTTAACCGTTTTGCCCGTGAGCACCCGTGTATAGTGAATTATAAAATATTTCAAGAAATACAAAAAATAACATGTTGGCGTTGAAACAGCTCTTTAAATTGTGTTATTTCAGCAGTAGCTAGACAGCGTGTACGAAAAGGAAAAACACATAGGGTCAACGTTTGCCCACCTTGTTAGCTTTAGGTAGGTCAAAGCTTGTCTCACTTGAAAGTGAGCCATAGAAGTAGGTCAAAGCTTGTTTCACTTGAAAGCGTGCCATAGAAGTAGGTCAAAGCTTGTCTCACTTAAAAGTGAGCCATAGAGGTAGGTCAAAGCTTGTCTCCCTTGACAGTGAGACATAGAGATAGAGGTAGGTCAAGGCTTGTCTCACTTGAAAGCGTGCCATAGAAGTAGGTCAAAGCTTGTTTCGCTTGAAAGCGATCCATAGAGGTAGGTTAAAGCTTGTACTATCGTGTGAGATACAGAGGCTGATCAACAACATTTAGCTGCGTATAAATCTACTCCAATTTTCTTACGAATAGACTAATCTGACAGCTAGACAAAATGACTAGATTTACTTTCAAACATCCATAGGGCCAATTTATGTGCTCTTTTCAACCATCAATCTTGTCTCTATAAAACAACAATAATATAGTAAAATGTTAATATTGCTGACCAAGAAAAAATTTATTTTACTGTCTAAAAGTTGCTCCAAATGTCAAGGTACAAGTAAACGTTTCTAGTATTCATCAAACAGAAGAATGTCAGAGCAGGAGCATATTGTTTCTGGATCAGACCTGTACCTCCCAACGATATCTCTGGGAAGATTCCTGCGCCACAAGTTGCAGAGCCATGAAAACAAAATATGTCAGGTAAATAAAACCATTGCAGTCCTAGAACCATTGTCAACTGTTGATTCATTAGTTTTGCTGCTTTTGAAATAACATGAATGTTGTTACCGTTGCCGTCTCTCATGTTAGTACCATCATCATCATCATCATCATCATCATTATTGTGATGCCAATTAATCAAGTTTACTTTAAACCTCTACTCAGCAAAGCATTATTTCTATAACAAGACTAGCGTGTACTGCAGCCTACAGCACACCGTGTTCAAATAACCTCATTGGCACAGACATAATGATGGATTAAATAGCCAAGATACTAGGTTTGTTAGTTACGATTATAACCGCGTCTAAGTATCTTATTCTTTAAAGGAAAAATGAATCCTGCAACCAGGAATCGAACCCGGGACCTTTGACTTAGTACGCCAATGCTCTAAACACTGAGCTATATCCAGGATTCGTCCCAATTTAAAAAAAATATGATAATTAGATGCGGCTATAAACGTAATTAACAATTATATAACTTGGATATTTAATCCATCATGACATGCGCATTCGTACAGTTGTAATTATTGTACTATTGGTAGCATAAAGCCTTACCGAGTCGCAGGTGGCTGCGTTACCTGATAGCTCCTGGACCAGGTTCAATTCCCATGTCTAGGTTTCATTTTTAAAGTTAAAGAACAGGTACAATGGTTGCATACATAGCAGGAAGAGAGGCTACGCACGAGTTTTCTTTCTAGTCGTAAACTGTCCAGTCATGCGTAGTCTAGAAGTAATAAGTATATTATTACTGATGAATATCATATTCTGAAAATTGAAAAATGACACCTGGACATGGGAATCGAACCCGGAACCTTCGGCTTAGTACGCCAATGCTCTTCCACTGAGCTATCCAGGATTCGTCCCGTACTCATGGTCATTATTCACTCATATTTTAAGGCAGTCTCTTTGATGGACGTGCGGAAGTCGTCAGCTTATAAACATGACCATGGGCACGGGACGAATCCTGAATAGCTCAGTGGTAAGAGCATTGGCGTACTAAGCTGAAGGTCCCGGGTTCGATTCCAGTGTACAGGTGTCATTTTTCAAATTTCAAAATATGATATCTAAATGGCGCTAGCCTCACTAAAATGCATAGATGATAACTTCGGCTATCTTATTCATTACTGATGAAGATTATTATTTTAATTAGGAAAAGACTGGTCTAAAAATCTATTCCTGTTAGACTTTACTACGTATAGGCCCTATATCAACCCTAAAAATGTAAGTTATTATTTTTTTAAACATGTTTTTGTTATTTGATCTCATCTTGAAGCGCGTTTTACCTACTTTAAAAATATTTGTCACTTTAATTTGATTACTAAACAGAAAAAAAAAATTAATAAAATTTTTAAACGGAAAAGTGTATTTTTAGCATTCAACCTTTGGAATCAAGAGAGGATAGGAAGACCAAAGTGTTGAATTACCTTGGTAGATTCAGCTGATATTCGAATTTGGAGCTAACCGTCAACGATGATCTTGACCAAAACGGTTCTAACGTTTTGAACCCCTTAGCCACCAGTACGGGCAGTATCAATCTTATCCAGCGTGGTGCTGTTTTGTTATTTTGACCTGGACTGTACATAGAGATAAGACAAAACTGTTTAGATAGCAACAAGAAAATGTACGTGCTTAAAATATATATAATTAACTTTAAGTTTTGATACCAATTTATTTATCAATTGCTATCAAACCTCATATTTTCTAACAAATATGAGACAATCTGAGTGCATTTGATTTAACCATTGCCCAACCACTATATTTCAACATATATATATATATATATATATATATATATATATATATATATATATATATATACACACAATAATATATGTACAGTGTTGGTCACAAAAAGGATTCCTCTATAGCCAATGACAAAAGATAACAGAAATATGCAGGGATCACTATCTAAGTAATGTCAGGATGACGTAACGTAAAGGTTATCTTATTGTTTTAAAATAAAAGCCATAAAGGAACAATTAACGCAACGTTGACGTGAGGCTAGCTTTACGTAATTCCTGTATCACGATAAGCCTAACGTTCACGTAACGCACTGTTAACTTAATGTTCTCGTATCGTAAAGAAACATATTGTGTGATCAGGAACCACGTAACGTAACGTAAAATCTCAAGAAAAACACAGACAATGAAATTGAACGGTTTGAAAACAATTTTTTTATTTTTGTTCTCCTCAGTACACCCGATTATTATTTGAACCTTGATCTCCCCTTAAACGCAACATGATTGGTTGGCAGTAATACCCAAGGAGAATAATTACGTTACGTGAAGAGTATCACATGTTATTGTCAACCAATCATGTGACGAGTAGAGTCAATAAGGTTAATAGTAACGCCTTTGTTTGTCTATGGTGTGCAGACGTGTTCTGTGATTTAGTTCACGAACATCAAAGCGCCGTAGAATTTTCATACATTTTATTATGTAATTTCAATGAGCTTCCTTTTCAAATACGAGTACTTAAATTTCATTCCAAACCCACCTTAACTTCTTGAGTTTCATTTGAGTGCAAATTGGTTTTAAAAAACGGGCCAAATTAATTATGCTATGTTTTGCTCGCGCATTAAGTTTCGTTATCTTTACGTTAAGTAAATCCTTATCACAAGCTGTTTATTCAGTGTAATATTCGGTTTATTTTGGTCCCAAGGTCACAGACAAGGATATAGTGAGTGCAACCCCCTTATTCCTTGAAAGTGAGTGCAGCCCCTGTCCTGCAAAATCTATGAAATCTGCCAGAACAGTGATAATTCAATATATATATCCTCTGTTTTATATTTATTTTATTTAGGATATTTAACATGACATTCGTAACCCAACTGATTATCAGTGGCGGCTTGTGTATAGGCACTGCGGAACTGCAGCACCCCCTATTTCCACTTGATATTATCTATAACATTTAATATAATGAATCCTTTTTTCTTTAATTCTTTCTTTATTTTTGTAGTACAATATATATTCCTTAAGCTTAATGTCAGTACTTCAGTAGCCATCCCCCAGTTAATGAAAAATATACAAAAATCTTTTTATGGAATTGTGCGCTTCACAGTGCCAGCGACGTGGTGTTCGACTGTTGTGCGCATGCGCACTTAGGAGGGGTGGGGAGGAAGGCGGGACTGCCAGGTAGAGAAAGCACTGTTGCTCTCTCAGTGCCGGCTCTGGCGTGATGGTGGAAGGAAGTGTTTTTTTTACTCAGCGTGTGTTGTACTTAAAAACCGTGTACCATATTATTTAATGTGATAAAGTGTAGAAGAGTGTATAATTAGATTATTATTCTGCATCCAGCTATTCTATTTGATTCTTTTTTTTTTTTTCAGTTATTTTATTTAACAGAAAGACTAAATGCGCTTGCAGTACTTTCAATGGAAAAAAATTTCCTCAATTGTCATCCAGAGATCAAGGAGAAAA